>JAABOM020059147.1:0-13129 GCA_011800125.2 Solanum clarkiae
ATATATATATTATTGTGGTTGGAGATAATGAGTGGATTTGTTTGTGGAATTCATATCATGTTCATTCATTCCATGACATGCATATTTGCATTAATTTCGGATATTGATATGAGTGAGATGGAAAATATCTGGACCGAGGTCTTTACCAATCGAGATTTGATGCTGAGTTCTTTACCGGCATATTTATGAAAATATTATGATGCCGAGGTCTTTGTCAGTGAATTTATGAAAATATTGTGATGCCGAGGTCTTTGCCGGCGAATTTATGAAAATATTGTGATGCCGAAGTCTTTTTCGGTGATGATGTAATGTTGAGATATTTTAGTGATGCCGAGGTCTTTGTCGGCGATTTTTGCATAAGCATTGCATTTCACCCTTGCATATTATTGCATAGCATGATATTATTCTTATGATTGATTGTGCTATCATTTTTAGCTTGTGCTTTGGAATTGTGATATGGTGAAATACCATCTTTATTATGTGTTATGTATTGTTGGGCTGGACTAATCCTTGGATGGTATGATATAGTGTACGCATGACAACCAATCCTTGGATGGTATTTAAGTTTATGAAAATTCTCAATTTTAGTTATCTACTCTAGTTAATTACTTCTGCGCAATATGTTTATTATCTCTTTGAGTTAAGACTAACTTGCTCTGGTAGGATTGAGCAAGTGCCATCACACCAATATTTGGGTCGTGACAAGTTGGTATCAGAGCCTTAGGTTTATAGGTTTCACGTGCATGCAAGTCAAGTCTAAATAGAGTCTCGAGGATCGGTACGGAGACGTCTGTACTTAACTTGGAGAGGCTATGAAGACTGTTAAGAAACTTTTTTTTATTCATTCTCTCTTATCGTGCGTAGTTGTTTTCATTAGTAATGAGTGGTGCCTATGTTGGGAACCTTACTAGCTCAAGAAAATAATGAAATGAACTTTATTATTTAAGTAGAATGATGACACCAAATGAGCTGAATTATTCACCAATCGAGAAGTTATGTTTGACACTGGTCTTTTCGATTCAAAAGATAAAGCACTACTTTCAAGATCATATATCATATTGTCCGCCTTGTTTCTAGAGCAAATTCCATCAAACTTGTTATGTTGAAACTAGTCCTTAGTGACCGACTAGCAAGGTGGTACCTTCAGTTCCAACAATTTGAGATTGTATACATCCCTTAAAAGGCTGTGAAAGGATAAGCATTAGCAGACTTCTTGGTGGATCATCCTATACCAGGTAATTGAGAATTAACTGATGAACTTCCTAACGAAGATGCAATAACCATCGAAATCCATCCCCCTTGGAAAATGTACTTTGATGGGGCCATGCATCATGAAGGAGCTGGTGCAGGTGTAGTGTTTGTCACTTCACAAGTAGAAGTCCTACCATTCTCCTTCACATTGAAACAACATTTTCCCAACAATGTTGCAGAATATCAAGCACTAATACTTGGGCTCGAAATGGCCATTGACACAAAGCAATTGTAGTTGCAAGTTTTTTATGATTCTCAACTGGTGAGTCGACAACTCTTAGGGACCTATGAGGTCAAGAAGCCCGAAATGCGCCCACATCACTGTTATGCTCAAAAGTTAATAGGATGGCTGGGAGATGTAACCCTCTGAGATGTACCAAGAAAGGAAAATAAAATGGTTGATGCCTTAGCTGCTCTAGCCTCGACCCTTACTCTTCTTGATCAGACGCAAGTTACTATCTGTCGAAAATGGGTAGTAGCACCATTAGATGAAGACGAACATATAAAAAAATGAGCTTGAGCATGTTGTCGTAGTTTCTGAAACCAATAAAGATGACTGGCGACAAGCCAGACAAGCCATCATCGACTATCTATGTTATAGGATACTTCCAAAAGATGCTAAGAGAAGGACTGACATTCATTGTCGGGCACCTCGTTTTCTCTACTATAAGAAAACATTGTATAGGAGATCATTTAGGGAGTGCTCTTGTGGTGCTTGGGGGAGAAAGAAGTGACTCAAGCTTTGCAAGAGGCACATTCAGGAGTATGTAGATCACATCATTCTGGACCAAAGCTCCAATTTCACACAAAATAAATGGGGTATTATTAGCCAACCATGGTAAAAGATTTCTTAGATGATGCTCAAAGGTGCAAGGCTTGTCAATTCCATGCGAACTTCATACATCAACTGCCTGAAGTTTTACACCCGACTATTGCATCTCGGCCTTTTGATGCTTGGGGATTGGATGTTGTTGGACCACTGCCGAAATCCTCCAGTGGATACTTGTATATCTTAGTTGCGATAGACTACTTTTCAAAATGGGTTGAAGCTATAGCTCTTAAAGAAGTCAAGAAAGAGAGTGTTGCAAACTTCATTCGCGTAAATATTGTTTATCAGTTTGGCATTCCATGATACATAATCACGGATAATGGAAAGCCATTTGATAACAAGTTGATGAGTAAGATATGCGATTTCTTTGGCTTCAAGCAGCAGAAATCTTCTATGGACCATGCTGCCTCCAATGGTCTGGCCGAGGCATTTAATAAGACTTTATGCAATCTTCTAAAGAAAGTGGTCTCTAAGTCCAAATGAGACTGACACGAAAGAATGGAAGAAGCCTTGTGGGGATATAGGACGACATATCGCATATCGACTCAAGCAATCCCATATTCACTTGCTTTTGGAATTGAAGTAGTCCTGCCACTTAAGCATCAGATATCGTCTGGGCTCACTGAGGAAGAAAATACTGGACTACACCTTGCCGAGTTAGAAGCACTTGATGAAAAGAGGTTAGAAGCCCAACAAAATCTAGAATGCTATCAAGCTCGTTTGTCTCGTACCTTCAATAAAAAGGTTCTCTCAAGGTGTTTTCAAGTTGGAGACCAAGTTCTCGCAGTAAGAAGGCCAATTATCACTTCACATAATTCTGGGGGCAAATTCACCTCGAAGTGGGATAGACCATATATAGTACAAGAAGTTTACTCAAATGGCGCTAACAAGCTTGTCGATGCAGACGACATAAGGATCGGTCCTATAAATGCAAAATTCCTTAAGAAGTACTACCCTTGAGGAAAATTATGGTCCTTGGAATTTGAGTATAAAAGTACATGATACTCCTGATTCGCAAGAGTATAAACTGTGTATAGCACCCTGAAAAAAACACTCCCCCCCAGAACTACGTTGTGACTTGATCCTCTTAATTGAGGTACATAGGCGCTTGGAATTATATTCTAAGTTCAGTTGCAAAAGTGTTAAAAAACTATATGTCCCTTACTTGATTCCTTGTGGGGCAAAGCCCTATGGAATGTGAGTTTCTTCTATGGCATGCTTGAGGTCTTCAAATTTAATCAAGTTTGCAGGTTGAAGTTTTCATATTCCCTAAGTCTCTAAGCTAAAGTCCCCAAAGTCTACAAGTTGGTTCTCAAATTAAGCAAGTATGCAAGTGACGGTCCTCAAGTTCTCAACTTTTGTGTTGATGTTCTTTAAAGGTATCCATTTTGTAAGTTAAAGCATTAAGTTATATAAAATTTGCGAAGGCGAATGCACAAACTTCAAAAGAGAAGGGATTTTTATTATTTTCATTCTTACTAGCATGCCAAACGTGAATTAAGTTTGAATTATTAAGGCTTACAGCAAAAGGAAACATGTGAAGAATTTCAAGTTAGAACCACAAATGCAAGATATAAGATAAAAAAAATAGAGAAATTCTATTGCTATAAAATTATCTAACATGTCAATCTAAATCTTGTGAAAATAAAGAATAGAAGTAAAAAAAAGGGGGGGGGAAAGGAACTTAATCTAAGCATAATTTGTAGTTGAGTAAATCTTGACGACTAGTCTCTAAGCCCTCTCTCCTGTGCTCCAAGCAAGTTGAATCGTCAGTCGTCAAGAAGTACATGTTTTTATAAGAAGACACTTCATTCTCAGCAACTAAGATCTTGGCTTGAACCTCCTTAATCTCCTCCTTGGCAGTAGCTATAGTAGCCTCAGGTTCATCTTGCTCCACCTATAGTGTTGCTAACTTCTTCTTGACCTTCTTTAGTGACTTCCTTTTAGAAGAAATATGTTTAGTCTTCTCGCCCTCCTCTGCTCTAAGTGACTCAAGATCCTCCTTGGCCTTAGAAAGAAATTCCAACTTCTAGTTCTCATGCACCCTATCTGCAAAATTGGAGCATTCTTGGTAATAGGAGGCAGCTAGCTCAAAGAGAGAATCCACCAAATGCTTCAGTGATGAAAGATCTATGAGACGTGTCTTACTCATCTCTTGGAGAATCTCATAAATATCTTCTTTGTAAGATGAAAGTGAGTCTAGAGAGGTTCTAGAAAGTTTGCTACAAATCTCTTCCCTAAGACCCAAGATATGCTTATTTCTGTGAGTCGAAACAATGTTTTTTCCTTCAAAAATAGACTTAGCCCCATCTGGCTTTGAATGAAGTGGAAGAGTTTTTCTCAAATCAAGGGTCAACCCTTTTAAAGTTTTATCATGAGAAGGGATTGCAATTCTCTGTTCTTGCTCAATAGCTAAAGTTGACTCTGCCTCAGGTTTCGGTGTCGCGACGGACTCTAAGCTAATTTGCAGCCTCTTTTGTAGTAATTCCTTTGGATGCTCAACAACATTCACCTACACAAAAGGGGAGGGAAAGAGAATTAGCAAATTAGTTAACCATGAATTGTCCTTAAAATTTATTTAAAGAAAAAAAGGGGGATTTGTGGTCAAAAGAAAAAACCTTTTCACTCTGAATAGCTAATGTTTCTGGAGGACCATCAATGCCTTGTTCTTCCACAATCTCCAACTCAACAACCTCGAGTGCAATTGGTTCATGTATTTTCCTCTTCCAGCATTTGTCCCCATTGCTGCTTTTGCTGTCTCTTGGAAGGCTTGCTTGGTAGATGGAAGAATTAAGGGGCGTCTCTTTGCAGGGGTAGGTGAGGCATCAACTTTTAAGAGCTGTGGGGCAAGTGGGGCATCAACTTTTAAGAGCTCCTCTCCGACGTCTTAACCTTTGTCCCTTAAAAGAGTGGTGAAGTTCGGCCCAGCCTTTTCTAACAAAGTTTCTAGATTATCCTCAAGAAACTTCCCATGAAATTTTTTCCATCAAGATAGGTATCGAGTGGAGTAAAGTCTCTTTGCAGAAGCAATTGCAGAAGGAAATGTCACTCTTGACATGGTAGTACCAAGATGCATATTCTCCAATACCTAAGCCCCTCATTGAGAGATTCAGCATGAATATCATGTTCTAGATATCTAGGAGTATCTCGATGGAACCCAAACTGACGACTAAATCAGTGGGGACTATATGGCTCGATAATGAAGGAGTCCCCCTCCCTTAAGGTAAGATAATTAAAGAGAAGGCTCATAAAACAAGATGAATCTAACTCTGAAGCTTTGTTATCATCAACATAATAAGTTGGGTGAGGCCTAGTAAGCATTGTCACAGTCCACACAAGGCTTTCACCTCGATTGCGCGCTTTTGTGGCTCATCTTTGTCAAAGTATTTGGTAGCACCCTCGCCAGAATATATCGCCATCCACGGGAGTGAAGGTCCAGTAGTAAGAGGATAATGTTTCTTAAGATAATAAGCAAGCCAACTTAAACATAATGGACGGGGAAAGAAACCTTAATGCGATCAAATTGTGAAGAATTTGAAATCTTGTTTAAGCCACGATAGATGCTCGCTAAGACCGGGACTGCAAAGCTAACCCTTCGACCACTCGCTATCAAGCTTGCCACCTTAAACGTTTCAGGCCGAATAAGATTTTCTCCTTCAGAGGGAAATACAAAGACGCATAACCAACATGACAAGAAGGCTGCCAGATAAGTCACATATTTTTGGTGTTCTGCTCCAAGCATAGAAAATGTCGTCTCTTGAGAGAGCTTAACCATGTGCTCACCTCCGTTGATATGTCACCTGTCGAGTTATGCATAGATGCTAAGCATCAAACTTTTTTTCTCTTCTCAGGGGAGCTAACTCATACTTGATGTGTTGTTTACACCAAAATTGTATCCAGTAAAAGAGATCCCCGAGCTGTCACCCTTCTTCTCTCTAAGATGATGGAAGGCAGCAAATAAATACTCACAAGTTTGAGGAAGAAATCTATCCTTTTTTGTATCATGACCTGTAAGCTCTTTGGCATTAGGTATCACTTCTTCATAAGGACACCCATTGATCAGTAGGCTGCCAAGAATATACAAGTCCCAAAGAGATATAGATGTTTCTCCGAGAGACGTAAGCAGTGTGTTTGTTTGGGTTACCAAGCCTCACAAAAGGCCTGCATGATATAAGAGTTCCGTTCATAAGTGAAAAGAGAAGAAACAACAGTGTTTCAGAGGTTAGCATCATTCAAGCTCTGCCCAGTTTTGCTAAGGACATCTTCTGTCCATTCCCAATAGTCAGGGATTCAATGATATACACCCTCGAACAGGATTTTAGCTCCCTAACGTAACCCTTCTTGGATCATGCGACGCCCCAAATTTTGAAGAGTGCTCGCAAGATTGGTGCCTTGAAGATTTGGTGTCTCAAGATACCATACCCTAGAAGCTTTGTTAGATTTGTGGATGCGTTCAAAGGTCCAATGTGCCTTATGAAGGGTGTTTCTCAATTGTGGCCACATGTCTGCATAACGACTAAAAACTTGGTCTCTACCTTGCTATCTTGCGACCCAATTATGAGGTATCTGATTCCAGAAGATGAACAATTGTAGTCCTTGAAGAAGACCATTGTTCAGGCTGCATAAAAGTAAAAGTGTTATCCTTCATCAATGATAGCACGCAATAGGAAGGGAACAAAAAAAAAAGGGGGAACAAGAGTCAAAATAAATGAATATGGCTAGTTGGGCATCCCATATGTTTAGACATTGGGAACATTGTGAAGCCTCGTTTTGTTGGTCCTCTATGTTTAAACATTTAGAACAACGAAAAGTGTCGTATTGTTGGTCCCCTATGTTTAAACATTTAGAATAGCGGAAAGGTTCATATTGTTGGTCCCCTATGTTTAAACATTGAAAACATTGTAAAGCGTCAAATTTGTGATCCCAAGGCGTGAGTATGGATTTATCTCTACCAAATTCTTGTGAAACAATGAAGCTTAAATTCACAATCCTACAAAAAGAAGGGACAACAAAAAACACATACACAAAAATAAATAAATAAATAAATGAAATAAATAAGGAAAAGAAGGAGAAGGAAAAGAAATTACCCCGGACGAGATGTCTCCTGGAAGATGCGTCCCACAATTCAACAAGAGAAAAACAGGTTAATTACTTTCCGAAAAGGAATTGAAAACGTGTGCTCCTTCAAGAAAACAATGGAAGAATATGACGTATTTGGTCCTATTTATAGCGTGAACATGCTCGCACCACTGGACTCCTAATGGGATTTGAATTTATTTTTCTTTCGGACTAAAAAAAAGTTCTCCGACTCCTAACGTGATTATGTTGGGAAAAATCACAATTTGGGTTCAAAAGGAATTTTGCCGCCTTCGGTAATTAAGGATTTTGTCCCCTAATGTGACTCTTATTTTTTCTCTTGGTTATTAATTTAATTTTGATTCTTCCCTTGGTTCTCCTTAAAGAAAATACAGTAATATGTATTTTCGTTTGTGAGTTCTAAATAACCCACAAGACCAACCACATAGTGACACGTAAAGAAAGGAAAATTGACAGATGGTCTATGGAATTCTTTTCAATAAACTGAAAACCTTGATTAGCAATTGAATCCAAAGAAAATTGTCCCAATTTTGATTGCATTCGATTTCCAAATTAAATAGGCTCGGTTTGATTCTCCAGAAATACTCTAAGTCTAGTCTTTAAAAAGATAAAAATATCTTGACAAGACTTGAAGTAGGGGACATTTGTAATCATAGAAAATTTATTAAATATAAATTTTATAATATAATTCAAATTATATTAAATTCAAAATATATTAGTCCAAAATGAATATTATGGATTAATATAATTGGATTTATTAATTAAGTCCAATAAAATATAGATTTAATTAAAAGCCCAATTTCATTTATTTGGACTACAAAAGATAACCTACTTCATTGGGCCCCATATGCCTTCATCCAAGAGGTCCACTTGATGCCACGTGTCAAATGACATGACACGCCAAGTCAAACAAAGAAGTCAATAGGATCATGTCATGTGTCAAGATGACAAGTTCATTTCACTAAAACTCAATATGTCATGTCACTTAAATCTAATTGGTCGAGAGAAAGTCTGATCCTATCATGACTTCTCTATTCTACAACTATATATAGGGGTTTTCATAATCAAGAATTCACATCAAGAATTCTAACAAAAAGCTAGAGAAAGTCGTGGATCAAATGCCACAATTTCTCTACAAATTCAAGAATTCAAACATTCAAGTCTTCAAGTTCAACAACAAGGTTAAAAGCTCTTGAGCTCAAGATTCAAGATCAAGAAACAAGATCAAAATCAAGATTCAAGATCAAAGTTCAAGATCAGATTCAAGAACAGACTTCAAATTCAAGAACAAGCTCGAGAACACTTGAATTTGCACTTGAAAAGGCGAATCAGACGATTTGTAGAGATTGTAACACCCACATTATTGAAATCAAATACTACAAATTGTTGCGATATTTTCATTTTTGATTATTATTTTCTCAACGCGTATTTTATCGTCTACAGCGGTATATAATTAATAAATATAACATGATGCATAAAAGATGGATTCTCCAAGATAGATTGGAATATATGTTAGTTTGTCTAACATAAGGGGGAGATAATAATAAACTAAAAGTTGAAATACTCTTATTGAATGTCCGTGAAGGACAAAGTCTATGACATGCATGAAACATGCAATTGATCCCAATTCTTGAAAGGAATAAATGATCAAAGTGATTATAATAAAGAGGCAACGTGCTCATGAAGAACTTATGACATAACACTTCATGAAACCTCATGAGAGGGGTAGCTATTTGAAAATAATGAAGTGATGAGATCTCAAAAGTTATGTCACATTGCAAATAGATAAAGAGGATATTTTGTCTATGATATATTTGATACAATATAGAGCAATATTGTAAAAGATTATAAGGATCTAAGTTCTACGGTATATTAAAGCATGCTCTAATTATCAAGTGGAATGATGCGTCTTGGTAAGTGCAAAGCTTATTTGACTTGCAATTTAGACACTGTAGAAAATATCATGCATTTAATATTGAATATTTTCACTGGACAAAATTAATATGAAAGTATTTAAAGGATTTGAAATGCATGAAACATATACAAGTTCTTGAAATAACTTGTTTATAATCCTCATATTGATTAAAATAAATCAAGAATCTTTCATATTGTTATGAAAGTTGATAATTTGAATTGAAACTCCTGAAGAGTTTTCAAGAGGCAATATATTGTTTGCTTAAAGAAACTGGAGGGAGGAACTTGCAAAATTCCTTGATCCTAAAGGGAGAATTCATAAAAGAGACAGAACAAAACACATTCCACCAAAACTTTTCTACACACATGAGCTCCAAAGGAATGGTGATATAAATATGCAATAGATTCATTCAAGTGACAATATGGCTGATTTGTTCACCAAGTCTCTACCAACTGCAACTTTCAAGAAGATGGTACACAAGATTGGGATGCGAAAATTCAAGTCTTTGGATTGTTGTTCTGATTAGGGGGAGTTAATACGCGATGTACTCTTTTTTTCTCACAAGGTTTTGTCCCATTAAGTTTTCCTAGTAAGGTTTTTAATGAGACATCCAAAATGCGTGTTATTAGATATGTGTACTCTTTTTCTTAGAATTTTTTTTCCACAGGGTTTTATCTAGTAAAGTTTAAACGAGGCACATAATCTAGCAAATATGCATTCAAGGGAGAGTGTTATAAACATATTTTATTTATGATGAATGTCTATTTATGTAGATTCCTTTAGGAGTTAGGAATCCTACTTGAACACCAATTCAGTTTCTTACTTGGAGACCAAGTTAGTTTTAAATATAAAGTTTTATTCATTATAATACACACCTCAATATTATTCAAGAGTAATAACAAATCATTTTTCTTCTTCCCTACTTTATTCTTTGTATTATTTTATACTTTCATAACATTTGGAGAATATTTATTCTATTTGTGTGTAATCATTTTATAAGTAAAAAATTTGTAATCATCTAGCGCGTCATTGTTAAAGAGTAAAATAAGAAAATATAATTAATTTTATCTTTAATTTTTAAAATTAAATAATTATGTTTAGAAGTGATAAATTGAGATGGAGGAAATATTTAAAGAAAGTAAGGGATTTGTTTCTCAAATTCGGGTAATCCTTATAGTCATAGACCTCGTATGAGTTGTTCAACATAAGATTTCATTGCGTTCTTTTCGAGGTATACATATATATGCAAAAATAATTTTAAATATAATGTATACACATAAAAGGATTAATGTATTTGTTCAGAATCTGCCGACTCTAATTAAATTCTTAAGTTCAAATTTCTGAATAGCTGATCAACTATTGCATGTTAATTTTTATATTACAATTTCTTAATTAATATCCAATACGGTCTCACAGATTATATAACCTAAATCATATACTGGCAAAATAAAGAAATATGATATAGAAATTAAACATGTAGATGCTTGATGGTTTAGGGTGATGATTGGTATTGAACACACTAAGTTATGCACTCCGACGTTTATATTTATTTTTCAAATTTTGTAAATATATCGTATTATATTTTTTAAAGATCTTAATTTAATATTAATAAAGTTTTAATTTAATATATCAAAAAAATGAGTATATAATAAAAAGAAAAAATTTATTCTTTTTCTATTTATAAAAAATAATAAATAAAATTAAAAAAATATTTGATAACTAAACTGTAAATCCGAGTAGTGGGAGTATATATTTACCCATTAAATAGAACCAGAAATGTCATTCTGGATATCCTTCAAATCCTACAGCAATTCAAGAGAGCCACATAGAAATCTCTTTATCAGATTCGTTTTCTTTAACTGGATTTGGTAAAATTTGTTAGACCCGACTCATAAAATTTCACTAGATATATTGTTGTTATTGTTGAATTTGATAAAAATTAAATATTTTTATTTTATGTATATATATATATATATATAATTTTATATTTAAATTATTGAAAGTGTGAGTGTGGACCGAGGTGTCATGACACCTAGTGACCATAGCTATCTCCGACAAGCTAGAGAGCTTCAAGCTCCCACAACTATGAACCAAACCCATTGTCTGTCCCTCTTCTCCTTTGCTACACAAAATATCTAATCAACAGTTCCTAACTGACCCACTAAACCAACAAACTAACACCAACTTCAATGAAGAAAATCGTCGAAATACGAAAATTTCGAGCCTGCACGAGTGAAAAAGCAACCAAACAAAAACCCATGAATTTGAGTTAACTTTTGTTGATTGTTGACTAAAAATTTAAAGTTTTGACAGAGAATTTTGTGGGTTAAAACATAATCAATAATTTTTATTTTGAAACGGTTCGGGTCAGATTGATCCATGTTTTAAATCAATTTAATTAATAAAAAGGATGTGAGCCTCACGAACAGGTTCATAGATGAGAAAATAGATCAAAATAGAATATTTATAAAGAACCTAAATAGATTCATGAGGTAATAGATCGCCCACAAAATTGGAATATTTTTTTGAAAATTTAAGACAACATCAAGGATGAGTTTATGTCTTCTCTCCACATGTATATTCATAACAAATGATTATATAATTTACTCGCCACCCAATTTAATATAATTATGGATGGTGCAACTGGCAAAAGGCTATATGTAAAACTTCCATGTCAAGGGCTGAAACCCACTATTAACTTTATTTTTAAAGCTTCAGCTCTTCCTTTTTTTCCTCTTTGCTTTTTTGTCTTTTTAATGTGTGCAAGGACTTCAATTTTTTTTTAAACCCCATTAATTCTTCCTAATTTGCTTACACTTATTAATCCAATTAATTATTTATTTTATTTTACTTAATTTTTTATTTTTTATTTTTATTTTCTCTTTTACTAAATATTAATTTCTAATTGATACAAGTATTGCATGTGCTTAATACCACATTAATATTATTAAAAATATATTTTAATAATCTTAATTTTTTGAAAATATAAATTTTAAAAATAATGGATATTATTATGTTAGAACTTTTGAATTTAAAGGTTCTTTTGATCTTTTAATGACGTATTCTTTAAGTAAAGCTAATTGGGTTTTAAAGTTATAACTTCTTAATTTTTTTCTCAATATACTAGATGATTATACAAGTTTTTAACATAATAAATCTCTTATTTTTATCAAAGTTTTAGAGAATAAAGTCTCTTATTTTTTTAAAAAAATAAATAGATGAAGTGCTTATGTATATATCTTCAATATCAAAATATCTAAAAAAAAAATTTTATTAAATATACATATTTAACTGATTTATTTATAAGAATTGAGAAAAATAATAACCGATTTATAATCCCAAATTGAAGAAATCGACCCACTTATCCTATATAAACGATATGACATTCGTAATCTCTGAATCTTGAATCCGACTATGTGCCTAAACTTATCATTGATTAGTTTCATAGTTTGATAAATACACCTCAATGGTGTATAATTCACTCTCTCTTTTATTTGAATAAACCATGCCAACATTCTATAAGATAAAATAACTCTTTTTATTTAAAAAAATTGTCACATGACATTTGAAATAAACGATTTCACCTTGAAGAAAATTAAATAAATTATTGATATTAGAAAAAAAAAGTATCACTATTCTTACTAAATTATTTTTTTAAAATAAAATTTAAAATATTTTTCTTATCCTACTCCACTATCTCCTCCCCAACACATGTCCTTCCCCCCCTCACCCCCTCCAGTTTTTCAAAAATATAAAAAATTTTGGTTTCGGGGGCGGAGGTGTGTGGGGTGGGGATTACAGTGGCCAGTGGGAGGAGGTGGTAGAGTGGGAAAAGAAAAATAATTTTTTATTAAAATAGTGATACTTTAATCTTTAACTTTTAACTAATACTAGATATTTTTTTTTAAAAAAAAAATTGTCAATTCAAAGTGAAATATGTTGTCTATATGAAATATCATGTGACATATTTATTAAAAAAAATAAAGAATGTGTAATACATACATTATCAAAATAATATAATAAAAAAAATAGATGCG
>JAABOM020059148.1:0-13129 GCA_011800125.2 Solanum clarkiae
AGCCATTTTGCTTTATTCCATCATACTCCAAGGCCAAAAAATAGTTAATCTTTGGCTCCATCCGAGATTGATGGAAAAACCTTGTTCAATATGTACGCTTGTTGTCTATCTAATTTCGTTTGAGGGCATTTTAGTCCTATTACTCATGCTCTCCACGTGCCATCTTGCTGCTCTTTTCAATGTGAGGCCGGAATTTCTCTCTCCACGTTCTATGTTGCTACCCTTTTCAATGTGAGGTGGCTTTCTTTCCTCTTCTTGGAAAGTGTGAGGGTGAACTACAGCTCTTTCTTTCCATTTCAAAGATCTTAATTCAAAATTTGAAAATACACCTAGGTAATATGTAGTCAAACTTCCCAAATTGTTGGTGTCACATCCGTTGTGAGGGCTTTACAGAGCTGCTCATAAGCTCTGATGTTCCCTTTTTTCCTTTAATTTCTCTCATCTTGCTGAAAAGTTTGGTGTGATTGTTCTTAAGTTTGAGGACTTTTGTGAATAATGGGGATCGATATTGATCGTGTTTTAAGATGGTTGTAGATGTGATTTTAGTTTTATTTTCATGTGTTTTTTTTTTAAATTTTGATTTATTGGGTTCGCAGAGACGGACCCCAGAAAAACTATGCTATTCTGTTGTTGCTATTGCAATACCTGCTGCAGTGGTTGGAAGCCACGCCATCATCACTGAGCAATGTCTGCTTTGGGTTGTTTGCCAAGGGTTTTATTGGAATTTTCAGATGTACTTGTTGATTGGTATTATATTTGCTAGCCTTAACAGATTTATACATTATGTCTCTTAACGTAAGTATGGTCAAAAACGACTTCAATCAAGAGAGATCCCATTATCTTTGAATTTCGAACCTTGTAGTCATTATTCGTGCTATACTTTAATACTTGGTGTATTCTTTTTACTTGAGGATGTTTATCAAAAATTAATTTACTCATCTAATTCCAACTCTAAAAGTTTTTTGAATTCAAGAAACAACCAATCTTCTGTATGACACAATGTGCTTTCTTACATAATGAGTAGCACTGCATATTACTGCAAAGAATAGACAGAGGACATTATCTTTGTTTTTTTTTTTTCAATAAGACCTGCAACACAGTTACTCACATTTCAATAAGACTTGCAACACAGTTACTCATACGTAGATACGATTCTTTTCTTAGGCCAAGTAGGGGAAAGCATGTTCCAGAGGGCACTATTCGTCTTAGGATAACAAAGAAAGCAGACATTTTGAGGGAAAATTCTGCAAAAAAACATGCTAAAAAGAATCACAAGGCTACTCTGAGCACAGATCAGCAGACCCTTACTTTACCAACGGAATATTCATCAGATGCTTTAAATTTTTACGATCAAAATTTTATCATTTCTTGATTTTATTCTCATTTCATTAGAGCTTTTAAGTGTCCATATTGCCAGCATACAGTAGTTTATGTTGAAGGAGATAGGTATTATGGTGCTAAGGCAAGTATTAGTGTGTGGAACCTAAGGTACAACAGTTAAAGTAAAAGAACTTTAGAATTTTTGACTTTGAGATAAATCTTTGTTGAGAGGATATCGTTTGTTCAATTTCTGTAAGTTAAGAGAATATAAGCTCTTGGGAATATCTACACATGTGTAACAGTAACTAACTAGTGATGACACTAGCACAGAAAAGCATGCAAATTTTATAAGATGTTGGCACTTTAAAAGTTTAATTTTACACCACTGAAGTCTTCTTCTAAAGTGAAGTCTAACATTTTCAGAAGATTAGGACATATGACAATTCACTAATCTTCCAATAAAGAAATGCAAATGTCACATCCGGGAGGGTACTCTAGACGTAACCAGCATTCAGAGATTATTGCTAGTCCCCAAGCGAACCGCTTGGCCTCATCACATTCATTCATCTAAGCATTCTACTATCAGCGGAAGACATAAAGGATAAAGATGGCACATCATCATCAGTTCTCAATTTTATATATATTATAAAAAGAGGCTAGTAGAAAGAACTAGCTCAGAGTCTTACATCAACAATCGACTCTAGTCTATGAAGCCTCTATCACTATCAAGTGGTGCCGATGACAAACTCATAGCTACCTCAATCAAAATAAAGCTAATCAATCTAACTCTAAGGTAAGATGAAAATAAACATAAGGGATTCCTCCAAAGTAAGGGAGGCTCACCAAATCAGCTGAACGTCTTCGATCCACAACGGTGTGCCTGTCGACGATCTCCAAATCATGTATCTACATCATGAAACGATGCAGTCCCAGAGGGGGACGTCAGTACGTGGAATGTACTGGTATGCAAAATAGCTGAGTGAAACTGGAAACAGGGAGAATAATATAACAATAACAATCAACTCAATATAGAAAGCAATCAACATGCCAAATGTCTATCTAAAGAAAGAATAAAGAATAGACAAATGACCCATCACATCCATCACACTATACCATTACCTCAACATCAGAGTACTATCAAGAGGGAATCCTAAATGGAAGTTTCTATAACCGACAATCACCCCCTATGAGCTAGAAGTGATACAATGAAGAGATGTCGTTACCACATTCATCCAGTACCTTGCCGGGGTAAAGGACGAGTCTGTCAGAGATCCCAAAGAATTTTGTCAAATCCTCTGTAGAACAAAGGAAACATCCGCTTTCACGGTCCAATCCTCTCCTACGCTAGCCACGTAGTTAATGAGTTCGAGTGAGACTCACTCTTACCCATTTCGGTGCTAATACTCCTCCCATGACTCAATAAAGCTCATAGTCTGTCAAGGCCGGGCTGTTGCACAGCCAACCCCCCCTCAAGCGGGGTCATCATCTCGTCCATCATTCTATCAACTCAATGAATAGAACTAATCTTTAAGCTAAGGTTCAATCCTCATTTAATCCAATTAGCACTGACCCCATCTACTTCAGTCAACAATACACTCCTCTTAGGACTTAGAACTATCATTAGGGAATAATTGAATAGACCCACCATTGGAGGTTATTTATGGAGACTTAAGAGACTATCAAGTTCTAACAAGCTATCATCATTCTCACATTCTCAAATCACCATCTCTGTCAACATTCTCAATCAAGGCTCTAAACTCAATTCCTATCTTAGTTTATGCAATTTCTCAATAAAACAATAAGCAGGGTTATGTAGTACCTCATGAAAATATTCAATTCAAGAAAACAAGTTTCATGATGATCATCAACGTATATAAAAGTACATATAATGAATATAATTTCTCAAGAACATAATCAAGAATCATGCATGTAGACTCAAGAACTTTCGATTCACTTCTAAGACTATCTATGGGACATATGGGAGAAAAATATCATGCTTTTAGTTTAGCCTTACATACCTGGGGTTTGAAAAATCCTCAATTTTCTTGCACGAATTGGCCCTGGACTCGAAATCCTCCTCTTTTCTGCTTCTCCTTCTCTCAGAACGTAGTTTAGACCTAAGAAACAAATGGGGTTATAAAACCCTTTCCAATGAATCTAATCTTATATACTAATTTTGGGACTTAAGAATATATCAAGAAGGAAGAAAATTTCTTTCCCGAAGTTAAAAACAAAAATCACATTTTTGGGACACTGGATACGGAAAAATTCCATCAAAGAAAAATTGAAAAAATTGAATTAGTTTCCCATCAAAGAAAAATTGAAAAATTCCAAGTGTGGTTCCGCGTCCTAGGCGTGTCGCGGCCTGGATACGGAAACCTCACTGTTTTGGCTTTTCTTTGAAAAAATTCATGTTTTTCTATGTTATAGTCGAGTCGTCGCAGCCTAGACGCGGAAACCTCACTGTTTTGGCTTTTCTTTGAAAAGAATAATTCGCATTTTTCCACGTTAAAGTTGAATTGAAACCATTTTCTGACTCGATTTTCCACGCTGATCGCAAAATTTAGTGTCGAATTTCCCATCAGACCTTTGGAAGACGCATTATGCGCACAATACATTTTAGGGGCATTTAGATAAATTTTCACGAGGGGTTACATCATCTCCCCCTTGGAATCATTCATCCTCGAATGATAAGTAAAGGTAGAAATAGGCACGAGTAGACTCGGAACTCACTTTACTCCTCACTCGAGAACTCTCGAACTCTCATCTATCCGTCACTTTCTACATCTCTATCTTAGACTCGGGAATGGAATTGAATTAGTACCTTAACCCAAGGAAGGAACTTCGATAGCGTTAAGGATAGGATATTTATCTTCAACATCATCATCTCTCAGCACGAATAGACTCAAAACTCCCCTCAGCGTTCACATCTATCAACCGATCTCTCGATTCTATCTCAATCACAATTAGCTCTGCTCAGAACCAAGGATAGGCAAGTGACTCAAGAAAAGACAATCAGTTTTGAAAAAGGGAAGGAAATTTCTAACAACATCCTTATAGTCAGATAAGAATAATAATCAGAACTCATTTTTGTCCTCCATCAATCAATATTGGCAGTCACAAGTCACTCCGGATAGACAACCGATTCAGATCAAGAGTAGAGATACTCTTTTTAAATTTCCACCATCAAGCACGAATGGAACGTCACAACTCAGTCAATTCGAATCATGTGAATACCTTAACAATCAGCATTTCAAACTCGGGAAGGAAGCCATCAACTCTAATGGGGAATGGGACCATCGGTACATAAGACTCTATATACAACTCTTCAACTCTCAGGCTTAGTACCTCATCTCAATGGTACTCCCTTCTCATACCATTCTACCCCGTCAATCTTAAGCTTATGGTTCTTACTCCAATTTCCATCTATCCACCTTGTCCTCTTCCATTCAACCGTACTTCTAAGCTTCAAGGTGTTACTCACCAGACGGTCACATACCTAAAAAGCTAATCTTCTATACTCAGCTCTAAACTTTAGCGGGGCTTACCTCAAAAGATCACTGGTCCTCTTCACTACCTCACTACCCTTCCTCAAACCCTTATTATGAAGTCTTCACCAGATTATCATCAATATTTGCATGACAATGACCCCGAATCCCAAGGCTATGACTCTAACCATTTCAACTATACCCTCAAAATTGTCAAGCCTACTTAGCACTTCTACCTCCACTATTCAATGAACTCTCACTCACGATCACACAACATACTCTCACCTATCTACGGTTCATCATAAGGTTTCACCTCTCTTCTCCTTCCTATCTCTATCCACTCATGACACAATTTTAATGCCTATACTATAATAGGGATACACTCACTCCTCCTCATCTACCCTCATCCTCAATCCACTACTCTTAGCATCACAATTTGAACTTGGAGGAAGTCATTATTACTCCCCCTTTTTTGCAAAACCTCAACTATTATCTCTCCATGCGAAATAAGCAAGATCCTACCTCTGAAACTTGATACTCTACATCCTGCCATCAACCATGGAATAACAAGCCGAAGGTCAGTGCATACGTAAGATGACACCAGAATCAAGAACTCTCACTCTCTCTCATCAACCTTCACCCCTCTTCCCTCCTCAACACCTCTATCAAGGACGAAACGCTGGATTACTCAAAGAGATTGGGATCAAAGATCATTAGCACGATTATAATCTTTCTCATCTATCAAGTCTCATACTGTGTTAACAGAACTATATGTAGTGAAAACTCAGGTCGCACCTCATTCACCATATGGCTAGAAACTCTTGGATTCATAGGATAAGATCAGGATTAGTGAGTGAGTTCATCGCTTCTCATCCTCGAAACTTAGCATGATCAGGAAGCAACATGATGTGCACGGCATTAGGCCATAGGTACGACAGCCATACGCTCGAAGGGAATGGAATATTACCTCAACTGAAGTATAAGGACTGTATGAGATGGAAAAGAATTAGTATCTTATCTTGATCAGCCTATCACAATCCGCAAACTTGAGATCTACCTTCGATTCCTCACATCATCATCTCCCCTTTAGCTCTCAAGGTCCTCTCTCTCTAAATTTATGAACCAGTTTCCTCTACTAGGCTATAAGCATGTACCTCTACATGGTAAAGGAATCACCATCCCCAAGAGTATACATCTTAAACCCTTCTATTATTCTATAGCCACATACGTATAACTAGCCACCCAGACCCCTTTTAACCTTATCACTCTTAGCTTCCTCCTGTCTTTATGGAACCCTCTCTCTCACTATTTGCTGCTTTTAGTGGCGTACATAATCACTTCCCACACCTCTTACAAGCTAACCTCTTCTTTTATCTGTTAATGCTCAACTTCTGTGCTCTCCTAAAGTCATCATTCGTATAAGACTTAGACTATTAAGGAAAACTCCTCATCACCAATCCACAGATCCCATTCAACTTAGTTACTCGGGATGACACAGAATGCCTACCTCAACACACTTCCCCCTTGGACTCAAGGATATTGTCTGGACTCCGATAACAACCATAATTTAGAGCTTCACACATCCTTACACAATTATGAATTCCCATCTCAAGTCTCTTATTATCTATTGAGCTACCCTCGCTTTACTAGTCTCACCTAAGGGGAACTTGTACCCTACCCCTAGCATCACTCTCCTTATAATTTAGCATCTTCATACACTAGGACAAGTCTCTTAGAGAAAAATCTCCAACTAAGACTACCATTCTCATGATATTGTCTCCTCTTCCATACTACTCCTTAAACTCAAGCTTAGGGTCTATTACTAACATGCACATCTACCACACACCTCTTTAATGCTAACTTGCAACTTCAAGATAAACATTTAGGGAACATAATCTTTCTAAACTCCCATAGCGAGGATTTAATCATCACATCCCCTCCTCATAACTTATGTAGTACTCACCCTTTCACTATACCTCCTTATCTAGCTACACTTATAGCTCCATGGATCTCATAAACTCTCCCATACAATCACAAGCCTAACTTAGATCTATTCCATCACATTGAAAGAACTCTTTCTCTCTATTCAAGATCTACACTTCACCCTCAATAGTATGAATACTACAACACATCAACATGCACTTCCTTCTAGTTTGAACATGCTCTATCACATTCTGACACTACCTCTCTCCCTCTCTATACCTCATCTCATCATGGCAATAATAGAGTACTTATCACCTTTCCATCAATCCTATGGCCATCGACTCCTCCCTTCACTAGTTACCTAAATGGCTACCTATCTCTTACTAGAAACCTCAATTAGTAATCACTCTTGCTATCTCATCTCTTTCCTTCTATCATCATCTTTCTAACTCTGGAATGATTAAATTCTACTCAGGGCTTATAAGACCTCACATCTCACTTTTAGGTGTTAGCACTAAACTCTTTGGAGACATAAGTTTCTCTCTCTCATGAGTAACAGCGGGATCAATTTTCGAGTAGAAGGGTTTGGGTACATCTAGAGATACTCAAGTGCGCGATTCATATGAGAAGTAGTGCACTCTTTCTAGTCAATCAACTTAGCACTCTAGTTGGCCTCTCTCAAACTTAGTGCAGTCTCTCTACCACTCGAGTTACTTATGGGGATCTCATCGATATGAGTTTGAACATCACCGTCTCTGTCACCTTGTAAATGAGGTATAGTTGAAAGGTTTATAGCATCGCACAAATCATCATAGACTTCTTATTAAATAGCTCTATCGCATGAATCAGAATCTGAAGGACGAGAAACTTTTCCTAATATCCTATTGCCTCCCTATTATGGATGTGGTACGCTTCACACCAATAATAAGGCATCTAGTAGACACGACTTCATAGACTCCATAGGACACTTGAAATTATGCTCTGATACCAAGTTTAGCCCCGGAAGGGTACCCTAGATATAACCGACACTCAGAGACTATTGCTAGTCCCCACGCGAACCACTTGGCCTCATTACATTCATTCATCTAAGCATTCTACTATCAGTGAAAGACATAAAGGATAAAGAGGGAACATCATCATCAGTTCTCAATTTTATATATATTAAAAAAAGAAGCTAGTAGGAAGAACTAGCTCACAGTCTTACATCAACAATCGACTCTAGTCTATGAAACCTCTATCATTATCAAGTGGTGCCAATGACAAACTCATGACTACCTCAATCAAAATAAGGCTAATCAATCTAACTCTAAGGTAAGATGAAATTATACATAAGGGATTCCTCCGAAATGAGGGAGGCTCACCAAATTAGCTGAACGTCTTCGATCCTCAAAGGTGCGCCTGTCGACGATCTCCAAATCAGGTATCTACATCATGAAATGATGCAGTCCCAGAGGGGGATGTCAATACATGAAATGTACCGGTATGTAAAATAGTTGAGTGAAACCTAAAACAGGTAGAATAATACAACAGTAATAATCAACTCAATATAGAAAGCAATCAATATGCCAAATGTCTATCTAAAGAAAGAATAAAGAATAGAAAAATGACCCATCACATCCATCACACTATACCATTACCTCAACATCAGAGTACTATCAAGAGAGAATCCTAAATGGGAGTTTCTATAACCGACAATCACCCCTATGAGCTAGAAATGATACAACGAAAAGATGTTGTTGCCACATCTATCCAGTACCTTGCTGGGGTAAAGGACGAGTCTGTCACGGATCCCAAAGAAGTCTGTCAAGTCCTCCGCGGGACAAAGAAAACATCCACTTTCATGCTCCAATCCTCTCCTACGCTGGCCAAGTAGTTAATGAGTTCGAGTGAGACTCACTCTTACCCATTTCGGTGCTAATAATCCTCCCATGACTCAAGAAAGCACATAGTCTATCAAGGCCGGGCTGTTACACAGCCAATCCCCCCCTCTCAAGTGGGGTCATCATCTCATCTATCATTCTATCAACTGAAGGAGTAGAACTAATCTTCAAGCTAAGGTTCAATCCTCGTTTAATCTAATTAGCACTAATCGCATCTACTTCAATCATCAATACACTCCTCGTAGGACTTAGAACTATTATTAGGGAGAAACTGAATAGACCCATCGTTGGATGTTATTTATGGAGACTCAAGAAACTATCAAGTTCTAACAAGCTACCATCATTCTCACATTCCCAAATCACCATCTCTGTCGACACTCTCAATCAAGGCTCTAAACTCAATTCTTATCTTTGTTCATGCAAATTCTCAATAAAATAATAAGCAGGGTTATGCAATACCTCATGAAAATATTCAGTTCAAAAAAATAAGTTTTATGATGATCATCAACGTATATAAAAATACATATAATAAATATAATTTCTCAAGAACATAATCAAGAATCATGCGTGTAGACTCAAGAACTTTTGATTAACTTCTAAGACCATCTATGGGACACATGGGAGGGCAATCTCATGTTTTTAGATTAGCCTTACATACTTGGGGTTTGAAGAATCCTCAATTTTCCTGCACGAATTGGCCCTGGACACGAAATCCTCCTCTCTTCTTCTTCTCCTTCTCTCAGAACGTAGTTTAGACCCAAGAAAAAATGGGGTTATATAACCCTTTCGAATGAATCTAAGCTTACTCGTTTTGGGACTTAAGAATATATTAGAAAGGACGAAAATATCCTTCCCGAAGTTAAAAATAAAAATCACATTTTTGGTATACTGGCGCGTGACGTGCACAGTTATTTTTGGCGATTTTTCGCGAATCAATTTTCCGTCGAAGAAAAATCGAATAATTCCAAGTGTGGTTCTGACGGCCTGGATGCAGAAACCTCACTGTTTTGGCTTTTCTTTGAAAAAAATAATTATCGTTTTTTCGCATTAAAGTTGAGTCGAGACCATTTTCTGACTTGATTTTCAATGCTGATCGCAAATCTAATCTCGAACTTTCTATCGAAGCTTTGAAAGATTCGTTACGCGCATGATATATTTTAGGGGTATTTCGGTAAATTTTCATGGGGTGTTACAGCAAAGTAGTAGAAAAGAAGCTTATGACTTCCTAAATCTCTAAATACAAAGCACTTGTACATTTCTCTACAAACAAGTTCTATCTCTTTTCCCTCTATAAATCTCTTGGAAATGGAGGGAACAAAATTGGGAGCATGTTGCTCAAATACTTCAAAAATGCCATGCGTGGATTGGATCCTCCAACATTTTTGTTCAATCCCAGCAATATTGCTCGAGTCACAAAATCATCAAGAATAGTAGAATACTACATTCATTAGGCCTCAAATAGGAAAAAATATTAAAGTTATTAGAAAAAGAGACTCTTTAAACTATACCTGAGTATAAGATATATTGATCGACAGGTTGTACAATAGAATCTTCTTTGACACCAATTTCTTGGAAAGAGTTGCTTGCAATCAGAGCGAAGTAAAACACGGAATCGTTGATTTTCATTTGGCATTGACAATAAAGCAACTAATTAAGCATGGATTACTGTACTCTATAAAGGTGAGGAATAAATGTCACTTTCTTAGTTATATAAATAAATAAATAAATATTCCAGTTTAAATCTAAATCCATTACACTTTTTGTTGTAAATAGTACAATCACAACTACAAACAGAAAATTACTAATCATAACTATAATATCTATATCTATGTTTGTATATTAGTGTATGTATATTTTGAAATAATCATATATAACTAAAAGTGGCAAAATGTTAAGCTCAAATTTAGATTATCCTTTTGTCCCTATGCCATTGCTTATTTACCCTTATGTCATTACTTATTAAATATTAATTTTAATTAATTAGAACAATTAGGTTTAGCTACGCCAGTTCCTTTTCCTACTACATTCTCTTCTTTTTCTGCATACTACAGGTGATGTTCCTTCTTAATTAATATCACTTGTTAATTCTGCAATGGTTAGCCTGTTCAATTCCCTTCTTGCTCTCAGCATAACAGTCCTATTAAGTTTTGCTTCATCATTAGCATATCTCTACTATGTTGATGAACATGAAAAATTCCCTTCGTAATAGTCATCCCCCAATATTTTCGTATTCTTCAGTAATCTCCCAATATAATTCTGATGAACAACATAACTTTGTCTCATCAATATATTACTCCTTTCTGCCTCAACCAAATTCATCATTGCCAGGTGTTTTACTTTCTTCCCTTTATCTTAAGTTACTCTGCTTTTCTTGTTTATTTTTGTGCGCAAACTGGTTATACTTCTTCAGGTTCATTATGACCAAAAACTAGCCCAGAAACATATAAAGAATCCTCTCAGTTTGCAGTATAATCTTCCTAGAGATGATCTCAACTGTTTTCCCAATTGTTTGCGATAAGTTTGTGTTGGTATCTCAATTGTTTTCCCAATTGTTTACCATAAGTTTGTATTGTCTTTACTTTTATTTTGTACACATGAAGATTACTCACATATAATCTCCATAGAGATTATCTCAATTGTTTCCTCAATTGTATACAGTAAGTTTGTGTTGGTATCTCAATTCGTTTTCCAATTATTTATAGTAACTTCGTGTTTACAGTAAGTATGTGTTGGAGTCTTAATTGTTTTTCCAATTATTTGCAGTAAGTTTGTGTTGGTAGTGGAGGGGAGTTGCATCATGATGATGGTCGAGGACAAAATACTATAAATTGGAGTTGTCATGTACTAGAAATATGAAATTGTAGCAATATTTTAGGGAATGAAATCGAAGAAATACAAGAGGATTAGGAGCAGAGGACTAATTATGTTCCAGCAAGTGAGTTGTTTGAGATTGATAAGAGAGGAGGATTAGGCATAATTAAAAAAGGTCATGAAGTTGAAGGTAGCTTATATTCTTTTGATTTCCATGACAATGGGAGTGATGTTACTTTTGTTACTACTGGGAATAGCAGTAGTGGTAATAAGATTAGTAAGGAATCAAGTGTGGATGCTCTTCTTCGAACTCTCAAACATATTGCACTGGATCCCTCTTCTACTATTGTTTTCCTTATTCATATCTATCCTGAGATAAAATACATCCCTACTCCTTTTGGATTGATTCCAATAGGTCAAGTGAGTGAAGAGCAAAAGGAGAACCACATGGCTCAAGAAAGAGACAACAGACGGCAGTTCCTTCAAAAGTATTTTGATGCATCTGCTGCTACAAAGTTTAAAATTGACACCATATTCATAGAGAGCAATACAGAGGCAAAAGCCCTAATGGACCTTATTCCCATTTGCAACATAAATAGACTGATCTTGGGCAACTCTAAAGCCACTCTCAACCTAAATTTGATTGCTTGAATCCTTGCTTCTGTTCTTTAATGCAATGTTACATATGTTAAATTTATTTTGCATTCTACCTTCGTTAACATTTTATTATGTTAAGCATATCCCTCCTAGAATCATTATAATTCAACTACATTAATAATCTAACTTACCATGGGATACACTTGCAACACACGTGTCCAGGACTAGTTAAAAAATATGTGTGTGTACGTCTGCACTCACATTTAAATTGCAAGAAGCTTTCAATGTTGGACCCGTGCTTGCATGGGCCATTCCCGCCCAGTGTTGTGATAAGGGAGTATACAGATATCCACTTTTGGCCCACTATTTAAATTGCAGCTGAAGCTAAAATTCTTTTGCAAATATACTATTTTTTACTTCCCATATACAATTCTAATATTATAAAATTTCATGTTTGAAATTTGAAATATTTTAGATATTTTTTGCTTGAAATGTGATCTTACCAAGGACAAACTTCAAATAGGTTTTTTTTTATGAAATTTGGTTTGACTTGTCACTTGCTAATAGGGTTGTTTATTGAACGGATCAGACGGATAATTATATTTAATGATTTTGATTATCAGATATTGATTTTTAAAGAAACTAATTGTCACATCCCAACCTAGGGTCGTGACCAGTGCCCGATAGGGCACCTAGACACATACTAATCTGAATTTTCTCATTTATCCGACCTGGACACCTGCCGGAATTTCGGTAGAGTTTCCTTTGTTTTATTAACTAACCTCACCTGCAAATAAAATCCAGCAATATCCCAGACAATAATACAAATACATATTTCTTTATACATATACATAAGTGCGGCACGACAAGGTCTCCGCTGCGGTCCTGCCGCCTAATAATGATATCATACATAAAATAATGCGGTCTCGCCGCCTGATCAAGTAACCAAAATCATTCAATACACCACGTACTCAAGTATCTCTCAAATACCCACGACCCACTAGTATCCACAGACCTCTAGAAATATATGCTAAACAGTACGTGCACATTCATAACACAATTACGGAACGTGTGAACATGAGAAGCTACCAATAGCTGGCTCCTGAAACA
>JAABOM020059149.1:0-13126 GCA_011800125.2 Solanum clarkiae
TGAAATGCATAGGAGGTAGAACAACACATGAACTTTATTTAGTAGAATGAATTCGTGTATCTTGGTATCCAAGTATGCATGCAGATTTAAAGGTGACTATATATGGGAGCATATGAACATGTGAAAAAGTTGAGACACAGTTAATAGTTGTATCGGAGTTGGTAAGTGCCTTTATGTGCCAAGGAGGGATCTATGTTTCATGCCAAATAATATGAACTCAAGTAGATTTACATACCTCACTGTACGACCTCCCTATTACCTCGGGACAACCTTCCGTTCTTCCAAATATTTATCTACAACATAGTAGATGATAAAACTAACATTAGCAGCCAATAGATACATCTTGGCAGCCCAATCTCATAAAAACAATATACGGGTAGCAAGCGGATAATTATAAATCCGAGTGTATTCTTTCAACCTTTCCACCCCTAATCACATTTTCTAATACACATTCTCATATACATATCATGTGCAGCCTATTTTATTGTCATAGCAGTCTTACAACATCCCACAAAAGGACAATACATAACAATTCTACGCAACATACAAATAGGCGGCATAACGTTACACCCCTTCGCTACACTTTGACGTCGACAATCCCGAACCTGTTTCAAGTTTACACTAACTGTCCTCAACACATCTATACATAAAAACAGCCTTAAAACAGTGTTATAACAGTACTAAAGCAGTCATGAAGGATGTTAGGCAATAGCCTTCTATCCACCAGCCCACAAGTTCGTACTAAGAACACAATTGTGATATCCTATAAGAACTCACTTTTGCGGACTGTAAAGGTGGTGCAACAGCTTAGTTACATCACTAACAAATTATACCTTGTTAAAAATATGAGTCTTACTCCATAATTCAGTCAATCAAGTAGAGAAAATCCTCCTGAATAATAAGAAAAGTTCACAACAATCCTTAGGACACATGCTGTCCAAATTTCCAGCACAAGCATAACTAGTATATACTTCTTGTTTGTCACGGGATAAGTATAAAAAATACATGGATATTTCCATTTAACTTAGCCTTCAAGATTCAGGTCTCCTTCAAGAACCCTAGAGGGTTGTATTGGTTGCCTTGTGAAGTGAATTAAAGAGAAAAAGAAGAGTCTTTAGGAAGCTGAAAATTTGTTCCAAAGTGAAATGACTTAAGAGGCTGTTTTGAGCACTTTTTGACGAGTCTCTTTGGCCAACTTTCTTTTGAAATTTTTACCACATATTAACACATATTAATAACCTTGTGATGCAGCAGCTTGGCCCTTACACTTAGGCCTAAATGGGTCTCAAAGTTGATGGGCCTTGGCTGCCCATTTTCCTAATTCCTCTTCACTTAGTTTGAGCCCAATTAGCCAAGTGGATTGTGAGGTACTTGGGCCCTTTTTCTATTCATCCTGCGCTGTAAGTGTTGTCCATTTATGATGGTAAAACATAGGTTAAAGTAACACTCTTGACACAGACTTTATTCACCATTGGACTTGGGCAAATTCGACGTCAGACCTCGTCTTCGTTTAGCTAGCAAATTTAAGCTAAGCAAGTAGGTGACTCTCGTGCTAGCTTCCTAAGTCCTACAAGCACCTTAATTCTCTTAATTTTTTTTTGGCCATGATCTCCTAAATTTGACATAGAACTTATTTACACTCGACCCTCTTCAACATTAGACATACATATCGCTCTCTAATTTGATTTTCAAGCACTTTTAAGAATGGACGCTAATTTGACCAAACCATATCATATTTCATTTGCATAGTACTAGTATTGTAAGATGTGGGGTGTTACATCCTGTCCCCCTTAGGAACACTCGCCCTCGAATGTTAGCACAATTGGATAGCTTAACCAAGTTTAAACCTTTACTTACACAAACTTTTAACAACACACTAAGTATTCAATCATGCGTACCTATTAGTGTCCCAATTCTGCATGTTAGACTTCCTCTTTAGCTTTAAATAAGTAAGGGTATTTTAATTTGATCGCGTCCTTGGCCTCCCATGTTATTTCTTCTGCTTGCTGGTTCCTCCAAAGTACCTTAACTGAAACTATTTCTTTATTTCTTAGCTTCTTAACTTGATGATCTAGAATAGCAATAAGTACCTCTTCATATGTGAGATCTTGTATAACCTGCACATCTTCAATTAGAGTGACATGGGACGGGTCACCTATGCATTTTCGAAGTATTGAGACATGAAAAACTGGATAAACCATTGAAAGCTCTTGGGGTAGCTCTAGTTCATATGCAACCTACCCGAACCTCGTAATAATTTTATATGGCCCTATGTAGCGTGGGCTTAGTTTTCCTTTCTTACCAAATCTCATAACCCCTTTCATTGGAGACACTTTTAAGAATATCCAATCCCCTAGTGAGAATTCTAGTCCTCTCCTTCTAGTATCCGCATATGATTTATGACGACTTTGGGCTGCTTCTATTGCTTCTGTATTACCTTAACTTTTTCAATGGCTTATTGTACTAGATTTGGCCCAAGAAAGGTGGTTTCACCTACTTCAAACCATCCAATTGGCGACCTATATTTCCTCCCATACAAAGCTTCGTAAGGTGCCATCTTGATACTCGCATGGTAGCTATTATTATAGGCAAATTTAATAAGTGGGAAATGGTCCACCCAACTACCTTTAAAGTCAAATGAACAAGCTCGCAACATATCTTCAAGTGTCTGAATGGTGCATTCTGCTTGACCGTTTATTTGAGGGTGGAATGCTGTACTCAAATTATCTTGTGTCCCTAAACTCCTATGGAAGGACTTCCAAAACTTTGCAGTGAATTGAGCTCCTCGGTCAGATATAATGGAGATTGGGACTCCATGTAGCCTGACTATCTCTTTGAGGTATAACATGGCATATTTTTTAGCTGCATAATCTCTCCTGCGAGTCTGTACATATGGAGTCAAACTTCTGAAATGAGTGAGGCAACCCGGTAACAAAATCCATATTGATCATATCCCACTGCCATGTTAGAAGTTCTATACACTACATATAACCTCCTGGCTTTTGGTGTTCTACTTTCACTTGTTGGCAATTTGGACATTCCGCCACAAATTCTGCAAGGTCCTTCTTCATGCCTCCCCACCAAAACATTCCCTTCAGGTCATGGTACATCATAGTTGATCCTGGATAGATGGAATATCGGGAATGATGGGCTTCTTCCATTATCCTCTTTGTTAATCCATTAACATTAGGCATACATAATCTATTTTTGTAGTAAAGTACTCCATTTTATGTAACGTCAAAGCCTTTATCGTGCCTTGACTCACTTTTTCCTTAAGCTATCGTAGAATAGGATCCTCAAACTATTTTCTTTCACCTCCATTACTAATGAAGACGCTGCTGCATTATGTATAATAACCCCTTCCTTTGGAATTTCAAGAAAGAGAACTCCCAAATTGACTAGTTGACATAGATCCTTAGCCACTCCTTTACGTACCATGACTTGATCACCAGTATTCATATTGCCTTATGGCTCAGAGCATCGGTTATCACATTTTCCTTCTCCGGGTGGTAAAGTATATCAACGTCATTATCTTTTACTAGCTTTAGCCACCTATGTTGTCTTAAGTTTAGGTCTTTATACTTTTATATGTATTGTGGGCTCTCATGATCAGTATATATTTTAACGTGAACCCCATACAAATAGTGGCGCCATATTTTCTGAGGAAACACAACCACTGCTAGCTCAAGATCATGTGTTGGATAGTTTTCCTCATGTGATCGTAGTTGTCTAGATGCATAAGCAATTACCCTACCATTCTATGTTAGTACACACCCTAAGCCAACTCTTGAAGCATCGCAATACACTGCATACCCCTCGGTTCCTTCTGGGAGTACTAGCACAGGTGCAGAAGTTAGCTTATTTTTCATCTCCTGGAAAGCTTATTTTTCATCTCCTGGAAGCTCCTTTCACATGCATCATTCCATTCAAACTTGGTTGCCTTATGTGTCAACTTTGTTAGAGGTGCATAAATTGAAGAAAAACCTTCAACAAACCTCCTATAATAACCTGCCAAACCTACAAAGCTCCAACTTCTTTGGGCGTTGTTGCTCTTGGACAATCTTTCACAGCCTCTATCTTTTGTGAATCAACACTTATTCCCTTATCAGACACAATATGACCCAAGAATGCCACTGATTTTAGCCAAAATTCACATTTAGAAAACTTGGCATACAACTGTCGATCACGAAGAACATGTAACACTTGTCATAAGTGATTTGCGTGGTCCTCTTTTGATTCTGAATATATCAAAATATCATCTATAAACACTATCACAAACACATCCAAGAATGGCTTGAATACCCTATTCATCAGATTTATAAAAACTGCTGGTGCATTCGTTAGCCCAGATGACATAACAAGAAATTCAAAGTGACCATAGCATGTTCTGAAAAACACTCTTAGGTATATCTTTCTCCTTCACCCTCACTTGGTGATACATGGATCTCAAATTAATTTTTGAAAAACATTTGGCCCTCTGTAACTGATCAAATAAATCATTAATCCTGGGGAGGAGGTATTTATTCTTAATTGTCACCCTATTCAATTGTCGATAGTCGATATACATTCTCAAGGTGCCATCCTTTTTTCGTATAAATAACACTGATGCACCCCAAGGGGACACACTAGGTCTTATAAAACCCTTCTCCAATAAGTCTTTTAACTGCTCTTTTAATTCACGCAATTCTTCCAGGGCCATTCTATATGGAGGGATGGAAATAGATTGAGTTTCTGGAAGTAAGTCAATACCAAAATCTACTTCTTGTTCTGGAGGTAAGCCTGGAAGTTCTTCAGGGAACACATTAACGAATTCATTCACTACCGAAATTGATTGAAGAGTTGGTGATTCTATCTCCATACCCCTTACTCTAACTAAATGACATATATACCCCTTAGATATCATATTTCTAGCCTTAAAAAAAAGATAAACTTTCCCTTTGGCACCCCAACATTTCCTTCCCATTCGAGAACTGCCTCATTTGGAAAGTGGAAGTGCACTCTCTTAGTTCGGCAATCCACGGTGGCATAGCAAGAAGCTAACCAATCCATATCCATTATAACATCAAATTCCACCATTTCTAGCTTAATAAGGTCAGTCAATGTGTTATGGTTACAAACAGTTACTACACAGTCATAATAAACCCTTCTAGCCATAATAGATTCACCGGTTGGTGTAGACACTTCGAATGATTTGTTCAATAATTTGGGTGTTCTCTTAAGCTTCCCTGCAACTAGTGGGGTAATATTTGATAGTGTAGAACCAGAGTCAATTAATACATATACACTATGTGAAAAGATGAATTATATATCTATGACCACATCAGCTTAAGCTTCCAAATTTTGTCGACTCCCAGAGCATAAGTGCGATTCTGGACTCCGCTAGATCTAACTACCCCTATAACACGTCTACCACTACCCATAGGTGGAGGAACTGACGATTATGAGCAACAACTAATCCAAAAGATTGTGCTTTATAACCCATACGTCTCCTCAAGCAATCTCTTATTATATGCCCTAGCGCACCACACCAATAACAAGCGTCTGTCCCAACACGACATATACCTGAATGAATTCTTCTGCACTATTTACAAGGCTATGTAGTGGTCATTTGCTGGCCTGCTGAATATCCCGCTGTCCGGGCACCTTGCCCTTCACTTCTTCGACCAAACTGATTTCTCCTAGACCCCTGAAGTTGTGGTGGAACACTGGCTGCAAAGTAGGAGGATGATGGCCTAGGAAGTCTATTAGAAAACCGAGGCCTAAGCTCACCTTGGGACGGTGTAAACTACCCTGTAGATCTGGCCCTTTTGGCCTGGCCCCTTTCCAACTCTTGTGTCCTTCTTCTTTGCCTCTGATCCTCCAATTTCTGTGCAAAAGCTTGCATTCTCACTATATCCATGTCTTTGTTCAACGAAATGATAGTACAGTCTCTAATCAGGCACGTATCCAATCTATCCACATATTGATGAACTCTATCTTCCATAGTAGCAACTACATTAGGAGTATACCTAGCCAGGGAATTAAATTGAAGGCTATACTCACACACACTCATATTCCCTTGGTGGAGGTTCAAGAACTGATCTGCACGGGCCTCTCGGATCTCTAATGGCAATTAATAGTCAAGAAATGCCTATTTGAACTCCTTCTAGGTAGTTGGAGATGCATCTATACCCTTAGATTACTTGTAAGCTTCTTACCATAATTTAGCCACACCCTTCAACCTATATGTCGCTAACTCGACAGCTTCTGTACCACTCACATGCATAACATTTAAAGTGCATTGAATTTGATCAATAAAGTCTTGGGGATCTTTATTAGGATCTGACCTAGTGAAGGATGGAGGGTCCAAATTAAGAAAATCATGTATCCACGTGCCAGCTGCCCTATAAGCACCAACTATGCCTATAGCTGGACCTTCCTGTCTTTGACCTTGGCCAGCAACTATATGAGTCAATAGTTGAACTGCATTTCTCAGATCCTGCACGATAGCTTCGATAGGTGGTTTTGGGGAAATTTCACTATTTCTAGGTTCATCAGGAGCTGAGGGAGTTGGAGATGTCTGTGACAGAGACTCATCCTGAGCCTCATTTCGTTATCTCACCTGACAAGATATACCAACCACCACTTCTACTCCCTTCCCTTTATCTTTGTTTTTCATAGTTTCTGGCATACTTGTTGTACAAAACAATTTAGGGGTTAAACACAATCCACCTGTTATACTTAGCTCTATGACACGATCTAAAGAATGAAAAGAAAGTAGCAACTCCTAAATGCCACGTAGCCTCCTACTTATAAATTTAGTGCACAACACATCGATAAACAAGACTCTACATAGACACGACTTTGTAGACTCCCTAGGATGACCCACTCTGATACCACTTCTGTCACGCCCAAAGTCGCTTTAGGGCGGACTGGCACCTGTTGCCGATAAGGCTCGGGAGAACCAACCTGTATCCATGTGCTTTCTATACATATTATAAGGGATTTCTATATTTGGCATGCCATTAATAAAATAAACAGTGATAACAAGCTAAAAGGAAATGCATATGGCTAGGCCGTTGGGGCCATGTTATCTAAAGACGAGACATGATCACACTTAAATTTACATAATCTACAAAGACTATAGATAAGGAAAAGTATCTGATAAGGGTCAAGACAGTCTCCGTCTCGACTAACTATACAATACAAAAATATAAGCTCTAGACGCACAAAACTCTGAACCAACTTGGAGCTTGGTAACAACAGCTGGATATCCTATATTCCTACTAGGGAGATCTACTGACACCTGTACGTGCAGCATGAAATGTAGGGCAGGAAACACTGTATATGAAGTAACAACTCAAACGAAACCATGCACTGGTGTAGGATAAGAGTCCACCCTTAGTTATACTGTGGGATCATGTACTTTATGTTCTTTTTATTACTTTAACTTTACTGTATAATCTGTGCATAACAAGTAATACAAATGACCCGCTGATCAGTGGTAAATCTATATTGGGATCGGCCTAGCTAGGCTTTTCCTTTAACCCCTTGGGCTACCCCCCGTGATAGGATTGACCCTGGCTAGGTGATTCTTCCCCCCTCGGGTTTCTACCCATCAATAAACAGTATACTTTACTTTATCTTTCAATTACCTTTGAGATAATTCTTTTAGTGATCATAATATTAGAGCTGTAGGACTATAGATACAACAAATGACATATGAATACTCACAAAAGACAACACCCCAAAGAAAGGAGTAAGTTACACAAATAATGAACTGCGTAGGAGGTAGAACAACACATGAACTTTATTTAGTAGAACAAATTCGTGTATCTTGGTATCCAAGTATGCATGAAGATTTAAAGGTGACAACGTATGGGAGAAAATGAAAATGTGAAAGAGTTGAGACACAGTTAATAGTTGTGTCATAGTTGGTAAGTGACTTTATGTGCCAAGGAGGAATCTATGTTTCATGCCAAATAATATGAACTCAAGTAGCCTTACATACCTCATTGTACGACCTCGCTGTTACCTCAGGACAATCTTCCCTTCCTCCAAATATTTATCTACAACATAGTAGAAGATAAAACTAACATTAGCAGCCAATAAATACATCTTGGTAGCCTAATCTCATAAAAAATAACATACGGGCTGCAAGCGGATAATTATAAACCCGAGCATATTCTTTCAACCTTTCCGCCCCTAATCGTATTTTCTAATACACATTCTTATATACATATCATATGCATCCTATTTAAGTTCCATAACAGTCTTACAAAAAAACCCACAAAGCACAACACATAACAATTCTACGGAACATAAAGATAGGCGGCATAACGTTACACCCCTTCGCTACACTTTGACACCGACAATCCCGAACCTGTTTCAACTTTACCCAAACTGTCCTCAACACATCTATATATAAAAATAGCCTTAAAATATTCTTAGAATAGTATCAAACCAGTCAAAGGACGTGAGCCAATAGCCTTCCATCCATCAGCCCACAAGTTTGTACTAAGAACACAAATGTGATATCCTATAAGAACTCACTTTTGCGGACTGTAAAAGTGGTGCAGTAGCTTAGTTACATCACTAAAAAACTATACCTTGTTAAAAACATGAGTCTTACTCATATTTCAGCAAAACAAGAAGAGAAAATCCTCCTGAATAACAAGAAAAGTTAACAACAATCCTTAGGACACATGCTGCCCGAATTACCAACACAAGCATAACTAGTATATACTTCTTGTTTGTCACGGGATAAGTATAAAAAATACATTGATATTTCCACTTAAATTATCATTCAAGATTTAGGTATCCTTCAATAACCCTAGAAGGCTATATTGGTTGCCTTGTGAAGTGAAGTAAAGAGAAAAAGAAGTGTCTTTAGGAAGTTGAAAATTTGTTCCAAAGTGAAATGACTTAAGGAGCTGTTTTGAGTCTTTTTTGAAGAGTCTCTTTGGCCGACTTTCTTTTGAACTTTTGACCACATATTAACATGTATTAATAACCTTGTGATGCAGCAGCTTGGTCCTTACACTTGGGCCTAAATGAGTCTCAAAGTTGATGGGCCTTGGCTGCCCATTTTCCTAATTCCTCTTCACTTAGTTTGGGCCCAACTAGTCAAGTGGATTGTGAGGTACTTGGGCACTTTTATTATTCATCTTGGGATGTAAGTATTGTTAATTTACGATTTTAAAACACGGGCTAAAGTTACACTCTTAACACGAACTTTATTCACTATCGGACTTGGACAAATTCGATGTCGGGCCTCGTCTCCGTTTAGCTAGCAAATTTAAGCTAAGCAAGTAGGTGACTCACCTGCTAGCTTCCTAAGTCCTACAATCACCTCAATTCTCTCACTTTATTTAGGTTCATGATCTCCAAAATTTGACATAGAACTTATTTACACTGACCCTCTTCAACGTTAGACATACATATTGCCCTCTAATTTGATATTCAAGCACTTTTAGAAATGGGCGCTAATTTGACCAAACTATATCATGTTTCATTTGCATAGTACTAGTATTGTAAGATGTGGGGTGTTACATCCTCCCCCCTTAAGAAAACTCACCCTCGAATGTTAGCACAATTGGATAGTTTAACAAAGTTTAAACCTTTACTTACACAAACTTTTAACAACAGACTAAGTATTCAATCACACATACCTATTAGTGTCCCAATTCTGCACGTTGGACTTCCTCTTTAGCTTTAAATAAGTAAGGGTATTTTAATTTCATTGCGTCCTCGCCTCCCCTATTATTTCTTCTGCTTGTTGGTTCCTCCAAAGTACCTTCAATGAAGCTATTTCTTTATTCCTTAGCTTCTGAACTTGACGATCCAGAATAGCAATAGGTATCTCTTCATATGTGAGATCTTCTATAACCTCCACGTCTTCAATAGGAGTGACACAAGATGGTTCACCTTGGCATTTTCGAAGCATTAAGACATGAAAAACTAGATAAACCATTGAAAGCTCTTGGGGTAGATCTAGTTCATATGCAACCTGCCCATACCTCTTAATAATTTTATATGGCCCTATGTAGCGTGGACTCAGTTTTCCTTTCTTACCAAATCTCATAACTCCTTTCATTGGAGACACCTTCAAAAATACCCAGTCCCTCACTGAGAATTCCCGTCCTCTTCTTTCAGCTTCCACATATCATTTGTGACGACTTTGGGCTGTTTCTAGCTGCTGCTATATTACCTTAACTTTTTCCATGGCTTATTATACTAGATTTGTCCCAAGCAGGGTGGTTTCACCCACTTTAAACCATCCAATTGGCGACCTACATTTCCTCCTATACAAAGCTTCATAAGGTGCCATCTTGATACTCGCATGTTAGCTATTATTATAGGCAAATTCAATAAGTGGCAAATGGTCCACCCAACTACTTTTAAAGTCCAATGCACAAGCTCGCAACATATCTTCAAGTGTCTGAATGGTGTATTCAGCTTGACCGTCTGTTTGAGGGTGGAATGCTGTACTCAAATTCACTTGTGTCCCTAAACTTGTTTGGAAGGACTTCCAAAACTTTGTAGTGAATTGAGCTCCTCGGTCAGATATAATGGAGATTGGGACTCTATGTAGCCTGACTATCTCTTTGAGGTATAGCTTGGCATACTCTTCATCCATATAATCTCTCCTGACTGGTAAGAAGTATGCTGACTTTGTGAGTCTATCAACTATTACCCATACGAAGTCAAACTTCTGAAATGAGCGAGACAACCCTGTGACAAAATCCATATTGATCATATCCCACTTCCATGTTAGAAGTTCTATACACTACATATAACCTCCTGGCTTTTGGTTTTCTACTTTCACTTGTTGGAAATTTGGACATTGAACCACAAATTTTGCAAGGTCCTTCTTCATGCCTCCCCACCAAAACATTTCCTTCAGGTCATGGTACATCTTAGTTGATCCTAGATGGATGGAATATCGGGAATGATGGGCTTCTTCCATTATCCTCTTTCTTAATCCATTAATATTAGGCACACATAATATATTTTTGTAGTAAAGTACTCTATTTTGTGTAATGTCAAAGCCTTTTATCGTACCCTGACTCACTTTTTTCTTAAGCCGTTGTAGAGAAAGATCCTCGAACTATTTTTCTTTCACCTCCATTACTAATGGAGACGCTGCTGCATTAGGTACAATAACCCCTTTCTTTGGAGTTTCAAGAAGGCAAACTCCGAAATTGGCTAGTTGACATAGATCCTTAGCCACTCCTTGACTTACCACAACTTGATCGCCAGTATTCATGATTGCCTTACGGCTCAGAGCATTGGCTACCACATTTGCCTTCCCTGGGTGGTAAAGTATATTAATGTCATAATCCTTCATTAGCTTAGCCACTTCCGCTGTCTTTAGTTTAGGTCTTTCTACTTTGATATGTATTGTAGGCTCTTATGATCAGTATATGTGTCCACATAAACCCCATACAAATAGTAGCGCTATATTTTCAGAGCAAACACAACCACTGCTAGCTCAAGATCATGTGTTGGATTATTTTTCTCATGTGGTCGTAGCTGTCTAGATGCATAAGCAATTACCCTACCATTCTATGTCAGTACAAACCTTAAGCCAACTCCTGAAGCATCGCAATACACTGCATACCTCTCGGTGCCTTCTGGAGTACTAGCACAGGTGCAGAAGTTAGCTTATTTTTTAGCTCCTGGAAGCTCCTTTCACATGCATCATTCCATTCGAACTTGGTTGCTTTATGTGTCAACTTTGTTAGAGGTGCAAAAATAGAAGAAATACCTTCAACAAATCTCCTATAATAACCTGCCAAACCTACAAAGCTCTGAACATCCGTGGGTATTGTTGCTCTTGGATAATCTTTCACAGCCTCTATATTTTGTGAATCAACCCTCATTCCCTCATCAGACACAATATGACCCAAGAATGCGACTGAATTTAGCCAAAATTCACATTTAGAAAACTTGGCATACAACCTGTTAAAGTGGAAAAATTCATATTCCTCGCAGTCTTTGTGATCCTGGATTGCAAAGTTGACTTTGAAGTCCCAATCATCTTAGGAAGGCCTTTCCTAGCCACCACACGAGCACTGGTGTATATGGAATCAGGCTAATTCATGTTTCGATTGAGCGATGAAGAAGTTGCCTTCATTTTTTTGTTAGTCTACGAAGAGGTCCAATGATTTGAAGATGGAAGGATGGGCACTTGGTGAAGTCTGACTATTGTCAAAGTCATGCCGTGAACATTAAATCGGGCTCTACTTAGGAGGCAACCCAAGATTTCTAATGTAACATTTGTGTTTTTGTTTTTTTAATCTTTCTGGACTTGTAAGTAGTTTAATTTTACTGTTTTGGTAGTAATTTTGAACTTTGGGATTTGTGGCATATAAGATAGCAGTTTGTTCTGTGAAGGATATGCACCAACAAGGCTAAATAAGCAAACTAGTGCTGAAAAGAAAAGAAAAGTGGTTCTAGGACAAGTTCTACGAGCTGTGGTTCACACCATGACTCATACACTAACTCGTATAACACTTCCAGTAAGCAAAAGCTTTGTGCACTTGATGTTTCCCAAGCTACACCTCCTTTTTAAAGGTTAAAGTAGTCATTGTCAAGATATATAACTTAACCAAGATTAGGGTTGATCCCACAGGAAATAGGGTAGACTTAGAGAAATTTCAAGAAATTCGAGTTGATTAATCTACTTATCTCCCCAAAGGGGGGGGGTCGTAAAACCATAGAAAGAAATCCTAGACTAAGACAAGTGTGAGGTCAGTATAAAGAGTAACTAGGGGATTGTGTTCCCCATGATTCGCTAACTTGGTATTACTAGATAATCACATTTTTTTCTAGTGTGCAACATGCAGAACGGTAAGTTAAGTTTACCAAACCCTTTGATCCAGACGAGAGGTTTCACTATATTATTTGATCTATCCCCGCAGTGTAACATTACTAACCCTTACCAATTGTTCCAGTACAACCTCCCCTTGATCCAATTTTGCTTGATTAAACAAGAAACATCAATTGAATCCTATTAATTAATCTCTTTTTCTATTCATTACTACCTTGATCCAGTCAGTAATACTAGGCGAGTTCTAACATTGGCCACCATTAAAAAACATTCAAATTGAAAAGAATTAATTAATACATGCATGCTCACTTT
>JAABOM020059150.1:0-13126 GCA_011800125.2 Solanum clarkiae
AAACCTATTTCAAACATTCAAAACTCATTCCTCACATTTTGAACTCTCTCAAAACAACTCTCAAAAGAACTCTTGGAGATTTAAACATTTGGAATTCGGGATTCAACTCTTCTTCAAATTTCTTGGGTTTCCTTTCCTCTTGGTGAAGGTATGTGGGTCTTAATCCTTGGTTACTTCCAATCAAGGAGACCCAATCTACTTTAAAGAAATCTACATGAATTTTTGCTTACTTTAATTTTGAAGTTATAAATATTATGATTCCTTAAATTCCAATAATGAATGAGTTATGTTTATCTATTAATTTTAAGATGATTTAAGTTTTGAAATATTGGGTTCATCATTTTTATGAATCTATGATTGTGCATAGACCCTTTAAGGCTTTGATCTAAGCATAGGTGATTTATGGTATAGTTTAACTGTAGATGTGGTTAAGTTTTACTTTAAATCCATATTATATTATTGATTTTAGATTGAATCTCAATTACCTATGTCATTACCACATTTTTCATAGCAGATGCATTTCATGAGCATGGATTTTTGAAATTATGAAGTGGGGTAAGCCCAGTTATATTTTATGATATAATTTTGATAAAATATTGGTTATGACAAAAATGTGATCAAATATATCTCTATTGATTATGGCTCATTGAGGATTTTGAATGTTTGCACCATTTTGTATATGAATGGGCTATTCTTATGCATGAGTATTATGACTACGAAATTATGGTCTTGACATTTGAGCCTAAGTACGAATTACTATGAATGGTATTTGGTTTTAACATTAGGGATACATTGAAATGATTTTGGAAGTGAATATTGTCTCTTGAAGCATGTATATATATGTATATGTATTCTTTTGGGATGATGACTTAGCATCAACAGATGAAGGATTCTTTCTCTTTCCTCAAACTATGTGCCTAGCATAAGTTCCTTTCCGAAATGGGGCCCGTAAGAAAAGTTGCCTCTGAAATAGGGATGCTCATAAGGAGAAGAAATGATATGATATGATATGATATACGTGAAAATGTTATCTGAAATAGGGATTCCCATAAGGAAGGTTGCTTCGTACGAAATGTGGATGCCCATTAGTTGATGTATGGTTTACCTTTAGCAAGTAGACCACCTCTTTATCGATGAGGGGATTTCATCGGGATTCCAAGTAATAGATCGCTTGGTCTTACTTATGTCGGTTGAGGTCACATCCCCACTATATATATGAGCATCATTTGAATTTCATGTATCATTGGTTTCATGACATGTTATATTATGTTCCTTGTTATATATTTCTTTCGATAATATGTGCCCTTGTCATCTAACATTGAAATGTAGGTTTTGGTAAGTTTCATGCATTGCATCCCGCATACTTAGTACATTCAAATGTACTAATGCATACACTTGCCTACATGATTTCACCATGTAGGGACCGAGGAATTTGATCATCCAACATTTGATGCTTAGCTCAGATTCCAAATATACTTGTAGTGGTGAGTCCTATCTTCCAAAGACGATCCATCATCTATCTACCGTTGATACTTTTGTTTCTTTATGTATTTGAGGGTGAGCTAGGGGAATGTCTTGGCCCCCAACCTATCTTTGTAGAAGCATTATTCGACACGTTGTAAACTTCCTTACGTTTTATGCTATGTGTTATGACCAAAAACTATGTTATGGGTTGGCTATCTTTGACTATCGTTACTTGAGTTGGTTATGCAAGTCATAGTTTGGGTTACGTGTTGTGATCAAAAGATTCTAAGTACCGATTTGCCCCCATGGCGTGATTCCTACTTACCCGTCCCTAGAACTATGTGTTTATTTTTTATATACTTCTGAACCAATGATGTAAGTTTTAGTATTTCGAGGCTTCTTTGGGGACTCTCGGGTTTCCATTCCCGTGTCACACCTAGATCCCAGGTCTGGGTCATGACAATTTCTTGTGAACCCAATAGCATCACTAATCTTACCATTCAAATTCACAAATAATTCTATATCCACGACTGCATTTTACCATAATAGTTCAAAATTCAGACAACTCAACTTATGTGATTCTCCATTGTACCTCTTTCAGCTCTTTTTCCAATTGAAATTTTAAGTTCTTTTTTGTCGCGAACAAATCTCTCCCAGCTTTGATATTTTTCTTCGTACCACACATAAATTAAGAGTAGTATCTGCAGTTTATGTTCACAACTTATGTTTTCCCAATTATTATGAACACATTAATGGAGAATCAGATAGTTATGTTGTCTATGTTATGAACTAGTATGGTAAAAAAGAGTCGTTAATGGAGAAATTTGTTGTGAATTGAAATGGTGGAATTAGCAATGCTATTGGGTTCATAAGAAATGGGGAATTTCAAGTAGTTCTGTACTGTGAAGTTCATTTTATCATATGATTTAAAGAGCAGGAAATTGAAGATTCTGGATATACATGGTAGGATTATTCATTCTTCTTGGGAAAATATGTTGAGAATTTGTTGCTTGATCGAAGCAGTGGCTAATTTTAATCATTAATAATTTTTATGAAAAAAAGAAGTGGCCCAGTTAATTTTTCTCTGATATGCGATGCTAGAAAGAACAAAAACTTAGGGAAGTCCCCTTTTTTCTTCTTCTTTCGTTATTTTCTCCTTGAAGAAAACACACAACTCACAGGGTGATTCGAGGAAATTCATACATAGTTGATGAAGTTGGATATATGATAGTAGTAGTATGCTTGTACTTGAATCCCCTTGTTCTACTATTTCAAAAATGCATATGTTTTTTTTTTGCGTAAAAACTTAAGTCAAAACACCTCATTAGTTAATGAAATGCAGCATAGCTTATTTTTAGACGCTAAAAGTTGATACTAATTATGACCTTATACATAGGAACAATTTAACAGGGTGTGGTTTGTTTAACTTTTCTAATTATCCTGTTTGTTGTAGGTTATCAAAGTAGTTCTGATTATTTAAAGAAAGGTTCATTTTGATAGTTGTTAAATAATGAATTTCTTGAAAGGAACTATGTGTTTTTAGATTTTAAAAGTAAGTTTGTTTTGTGCAAATAATCATATTGTAGTTGTCACGACCCAAGCCTAAAGCCTAGATGTGACCGGCGAATTGGGAACCCAAAAGAACACCAAACAAGCCTCATAGCATATCATCACACATCTTTGGTCGGGGAAGCATGATAGTTCATCATATGAAACGTACACATAGGGAAATTGAGACTATGGGAGAGAGACTTATATTTAAATAGCTTGAATATCATAAGTGAGTCAAAGCTCAAGCATAATACATATCTTGTCCAACAACACTTCTAACATGGAACTTAGCAGGGGCCAAGACAAGCAACCGGGCTCACCCTCGTCGTCAAAGTATACCAAAAATAGATAGTTCTTATTACATAGCATAAGAACATAGATATTGCCCTCAGACATGAGGACTCACCGACTAGCTGGAATAAATCCCACTAGCCACGTGAAGGAGGATAATGACCAAATAGAGCACTGATTCCTACATGGTAACATCATATAGGCATAGAATATGAGCTAGTACGTTTGAATGTACTAAGTATGTAGGATGCAGTGCAACAAAAGATAGGCAACATAAATCAAAATACATAAACATACATAATGGATAGAATAGTAATGATATGACATGTATGAATGATGCTTGAAGCAAAATCATGCTTATACAAATCATAAAATGTAAGTAGAAAGAGACCATCCTTTGGCTAATGGATTTACCACCTCCCATCCTAGGTGATCGAGCTATTAACCCCTCAATTAGGTTATTAACATACACCACCCACCTCTAAGGCGATTTAGGCATCAACTCCATAATTTGGTTAATGAGGTATCGACCCTCAATTTGGTTAATGAGGTATCAACCCCTCAATTTGGTTAATAAGGTATCAACTCCTCAATTTAGTTAATGAACATCATCCCTTTTATCATAGCGGTCAAGGTGTGGTACCCCCTCATCAAGACATAGTCATCTTAGAATAATATAGATAATTCTCATAAATATAGATCATATAAACATTCATTTCATCATCATAAAGTCATTCAACTCATAAGACATGTATTGAACCTTCAATCCCTCAAGAAACCATATCCAGACATTTTATCAAACACTTAGCAGGTGTGTAATAGGGGTACAAAACTATGCAATTTATAGATGAAATCATGCAAAAAATTCCATTATAAAACAATCAATCAACACTTTGCAACACCCTCAAGTAATATACATCAAAACCCATAATCAAATCTTACAATAGATCCAAGATTTATACATCAAAACATAGAGAAACAGTCACAACTTTACATAGATTTAACATAGTTCATAGACATGCTCATACTAGTAAACCCATTTGTAAAATCAACCTTAAATCATGCAAATTGAGTAAAAATGATGTTAGGGTACCATGGATGGAAGTACCCAATGGTTAAAACCAACATACCTTAGCTTTGGAGAATTTCTTTGTGAAGATAGAGAAGAGAACTTGAAGCTTGGATGAATTCTTTAAGGTCCGGAAGAGATTTGGATACTTGATTTTGGAGTGAAATATTAATCTAAGGTTTTGATGGAGTATTTTATCAATACAATGAAGAATGTAAGATTTGGGACCGTGAATGAGCATAAAAACGTCAATATATAGCTTAGAAAGGGTGGGAAAGAACAACCCTTCCTAAAAAGTTGTCTAACGACTGTTACGGGCCCCGTTAGGACCCGAAGGTAGAATTACAACTCGTAGGACCCTTCCCTTGAGCCCTAGGCTCAATTTTGGAGTTCTGGAAATTTCTACGAGCCTGACCTACAAGTCGTACCCCGACCTACGACTCATAACAATGGGCTCGTAGTGCAACTCTGCACTGACAGTCTTTAGTAAAATAGCTATAAATTTTGACTTCGAACTCTAAATGAGGTGAAACCAAGTATGTTGGAAAACTAACTCAAAGGGCTTTCATCTGTCATGTCGTGAGATACCCAGCTTGAAGTGTTCTAAAAGTTATGCTTGTTTAAAGTTGACCCTTGTATGGACTAACACCTAAAACTCAATTCATAGGAAGTTTTGAGCTCGTCTAAGTACTAGGAGTCTCCCATGACCCCAGTACACTCTCCACCTAAACAAATGAGGCTTAAACCATGGGTACATAAGAGCATGGAGTTACAGTGTGTCACAATGTCTCCCCTTTGGGAATATTCGCCGTCGAATGTAAAAGAAACATACATGACAAGAGTGATCATGAACCAATCAGCCCCAACAAGAATGCAACATTACATTTAAAACACCAACAATTCCACATAAAAACTCGGAACACACAAGGAACCCACTAGCAACCATAAAAGCAATGGAAGAAATAGTGACACATCGGACCTATCAATGCATACGCATCCAAGTCAAAGGAAACTTTAACTTACTGGTGGCAACATTGGGTGCCTTATTTTCCCTTTGCCTTCCTTGGAGAACACAAAACCGATTGTGCCTTGGGCCACCACCTTGAGAATGAACATCTTCACCCTTAGCTTGATTACAAGGACAATCCTTCTTATTATGCCCTTCCTCACCACAATGGAAACAAGCATTGTTTCCTTTCAAGCATAGGCCTCTATGAACCTTACCACATGTTGGACACATAGCATCATCACTATCCTTGGGACTTTGGAAATTCCCTTCAAAACAGGCCCTCTTGGCCTCCTTACCCTCTTCTTCCTCATCTTTTCTTCCTCCAACTATTTAGCATACGTCATCAACCGGGACAAATCCATGTCACCAATCAACATAGAGGACCAACATTTCTCACTTACCAAGTCAGAAACACCTATCACAAATTTATTCATCCTAGTCCTTGGATCAGACACTAATTGAGCAACATATTTCGAAAGTTGTGTGAACATGAGGGCATACTCTCTCACACTTATAGCACCTTGTTTCAAGTTCATGAACTCCACTAATTTAGCTTCCCTTAGCTCAAGTGGGAAGAACCAATTAAGAAAGGCCACTTTGAACTCCTCCCATAGAACCATATTGCCATTTCCCTTCTTCCCCTTCCATTGATCATAACATATTTGGGTTACCCCTTTGAGTTGGTACGCCGCCAACTCCGCCCTTTCACTCGGCCCAACACCCATGATAGTCAAAATCTTATAGAACTCATCAATAAACTCTTGTGGATCTTCATCTACCTTTGACCCATAGAACACCAGAGGATTCATCCTCATGAAGTCCCTTACCATAGCTCCCAAGGTAGTAGCATGATGTACTTGGGCCCCTTGGTTGACTTAATTGGCCACGACTTGGGCAAGCATATTGAGAGCATCCCGGAACTCACTATTGGTAGGTTGCTCCTCAGGAGTTTAGGCTCTTCTTCCTCGAGTGTTAGACATGATCTAGCATAGCGAAGAACAATCATTAGGGGTAAGGCTTACTTCGACTCTATAGCATGACTTAGAACATGAAGAATGGAAACTTTTCCTAAAATGAATCATAGCCTCCTGCTCATAGTTGTGGTGCACAACACAACCATGAATAAGACTCCAACTAACGTGGTGTATTGGACTTTGAGAATCTATCAATCTAGTGCTCTGATGCCATCTTTGTCACGATCTATTCCTAGGGCCCAGACGTGACCGGCGAATAGGTAACCCAAAGGAACCCCAAACAAGCCTCATAGTATATTATACCTTGGTTGTGGAAGCAAGATAATTCATCATATGAAATATACACAAGGGGAAATTGGGACTACAGGAGAGAGACTTATATTTAAATAGCTTGAATATCATAAGTGAGTCAAATCTCAAGCATAATACATATTTTGTCCAACAAGACCTGTAACATAGAACTTAGCGGGGGCCAATACAAGCAATCGGGCTCACCCTTATAGTCAAAGTATACCAAAAAGGAAAGATAGTCTTTATTACATAGCATAAGAACATAGATATTGCCTTCGGACATAAGGACTCACCAACTAGCTTGAATGGATGCCACTAGCCACGTGGAGGAGGAGGAGGATGACCAAATATAGCACTAGTTCCTACATGGTAACATCTTGTAGGCATAGAGTATACGTTAGTACGTTTGAATGTACTAACTATGTAGGATGCAATGCAATAAGAGATAGGCAGCATAATCAAAATGCATAAACATACACAATGGATAGCATAGTAATGATATGACATGTATGAATGATGCTTGAAGTAAAATCATGCTTATATAAATTATAAAATGTAAGTAGAAAGAGACCATCCTTTGGCTAATGGGTTTACCACCTCCCATCCTAGGTGATTGAGGAATCAACCCCTCAATTGGGTTATTAACATACACTACCCACCTCTAATGTGATTTAGGTATCGACCCCACAATTTGGTTAATGAGGTATCGACACCTCAATTTGGTTAATGAGGTATCAATCCCTCAATTTGGTTAATGAACATCATCCATTTTATCACAGTAGTCATGGCGTGGTACCCCCTCATCAAGACATGGTCATCTTAGAATAATATAGATCATTCTCATAAATATAGCTTATATAAACATTCATTTCATCATCATAAAGTCATTCAACTCATAAGACATACATTAGACCTTCAATTTCTCAAGAAACCATATCTGGATATTTTATCAAACACTTGGAGGGTGTGTAATCGGGTACAAAACCATGCAATTTATAGATGAAATCGTGCAAGAAAATTCATTATAAAACCATCAATCAACACCTTAGAAACCCCCCAAGCAATATACATTAAAACTCCTCATCAAATCTTACAACAGATCCAGGATTTATAGCTCAAAACATAGCAAAACAATCGGAACTTTACATAACTTTGATATAGTTCATAGACATACTCATACTAGTAAACCCATTTGTAAAATCAACTTTAAAGTATGCAAATTGAGTAGAAAGGATGTTAGGGAACCATACGTGGAATGGCCTAATGGCAAAAACCCACATGAGCCATGGGTGGAATGGCCCAATGGCAAAAACCCACATACCTTAGCTTTGGAGAATTTCTTGGTGAAGATGGACGTGAGAACTTGAAACTTGGATGAATTCCTTGAGATCCGGAAGAGATTTGGACACTTGATTTTGGAGTGAAATATTAATATAAGGGTTTGAGAGAGTATTTTATCAATACAATGAACAACTTAAGGGTTTAGTACCTTGAATGAGCATAAAAACATCAATCTAGAGCTTAGAAAGGGTGAGAAAGGACCAAAATAACCCTTCCTAAAAAGTTGTCTAATGATTGTTACAGGCCCCGTTAGGACCCTTAGGTAGCATTACAACTTGTAGGACCCTTCCCATGAGCCCTAGTCTCAATTTAGGAGTCTCTGGAAATTGCTATGAGCCTGACCAATAAGTCATACCCCGACCTATGACTCGTAACAGTAGGTTCATGGTGCAAATATGAACTAACAGTCTTCAGTAAAATAGCTATAACATTTGACTCTGAAATCTAAATAAGGTGAAAATAAGTGTGTTGGAAAGGTAACGTAAAGGGCTTTCATTTCTCATGTCGTGAGCCACCCAGTTCCAAGTGGGCTAAAAGTTATGCTAATTCAAAGTTGACTTTTCTATGGACCAACATCCAAAACTCAATTCATAGCAAAGTTTTGAACTCGTCTAAGTACTAGGAGTCCGCCATGACCCTAATACACTCTCCACATAAACAAATGAGGCTTGAAACATGGGTATATAAGAGCATGGAGTTATAGGGTGTCACAGTAAGTACATTTTAATGAAACTGAGCTGGAAAACTAATGCAAATGTAAATGCTACCATATTTTCTTGGAAAGTCTACTAAAAGTATAAAATTGTGTCACTTGAAAGAGCTTGGCTAGATTGATTAAGAATTAAGATATTATTAAAAAATAAGCTACAATTATAAGTTGTATAACTTAAAGGAGGTTAAAAGTTAGAATCATACTACTATTTGAAAAGGCTTATTCATAGTTGGCTTAATTTCATCAACTATCTCTTTGAAATTCTTGGGATCACTCGAGAAAATGACTAAGTAAATTGGCTCATTTGAGTAACTGAGCCTATCCATCAAAGAAGACCACTTGGATGAATCTGAAGATGAAATTTCACTTCGACCAAAGGAAGCAATACAATCTGTTGAACAAGAATCAGCACAGGTCATCAACAAATCAGATTCAACAATAATGTATGACCATTCATCCAAACCTAAATTCTTTTCTTCTTCTTCTTTCTCTTTCTCTTCCTTTTCTTCTTCTTCAAAATCCTTTTCTTCCTCTTCCTCTTCTTTTTCTTCTTCTTCTTCAACTTTCATTTTTACCAAAGAAAAATCAACATTATTTCTCTCAATTTCTTCAGGTTTTGGAGTTTCATTATCTGATGAAGTTCTCTGATTCTCTGGAATAATTTTCTCTATTGAGATGTCAAAAAAACACTGAAACAACAAGAATTTATGATGAATAATTTTTTACGAAAAAAAATAAAGAGTAACCGGGATTAGTAAAACAATAGATACACAAGGTTTTTTGTTATTTGGAGATTAAATTGAGATTTTTTTGTGTGGTTTTTATTGTAGAGGTTTGGACGTCGATGGAATTAAGAGAATTTAAGAGAATGAATTTAATATATTTTCATTGGAGGAAGTTTAAATTAAATTAATTTATTAGAATATAATTTATGAATTTATCATTTATAATATCAGAAAAAAATCTAATAGAATTGATTAAATAAATTTTATCTAAAAAAAATTATCAATCAATCACATCATTTGCTGATAATTGAAAGCATGTGTGGACCCTCAGATCTGCCTTAGATATACTGCTGACTATTTCAAATTTTTTCCTCGAGATATGTCATCATAATATTTTTTCTATACTCTATTCTATGAAGTGTTCTGATCATTTTGATCAATTTACTTTTAGATTATCATTATTTATTTATTTTACAAAACCTACTTTTTAAAATTATTTTTAATCTTTAATAATTTGATACTTAGAAAAGCTCATGTCTTAAATGCAATGAGATTGTTTAGAAGTGCAAAAATAATTAATTTTAAATAATGGTATGTGTGAGAAAAAGACTTCTAATTGAATTTTACATATATAGAAATGAAATCAAAATACAATAATACTTTAAAAAGTGCAATAAACCTTTTGAAGGAAGTTGAATCAATGAAAAAACGATAATGTTATTGGAAAAACATATTGAAAACATTTCTCAAAGATTACTATTTCAGCTTTTATGAAACAATTTAGACTATGAAATATAAGCAAAAAAAGTTGATTTACTAACGTTTGTGTGTGAAATTTGTAGATAATAACTCAGAAGGTCAGGATATTTACATTAAGAAAATATATGTATGCCATGAGTTTTATTGAGAGCACTAAATTAAAGTTTTCTTTCTAAGTCCCCACCCCACCCCAAACCCCTATATAAATTTTTCCCTCCCATTTCAAGACCCTCATAGTTGTCAAAAGTCTCTGCAAACCTCCAAAGAAAAAAATTAAATTTATTCTCTTAGATTCTCTTAATTCCATCGACGTCCAAACCTCTAAAATAAAAAGCCACACACAAAAAAATAACAATTTAATCTTCAAATAATAAAAACTCCTATGTATCTGTTGTTCTACTAATTTCGATCGGTCTTTAAATTTCTTTCATAAAATTTTATCCATTATAAATTCTCTTTGTTTCATTGTTTTCACGACATCTCAATGAAAAAAATCATTCAATAGGGTTTGGATGAATGGTCACCCAATAGGGTTGAATCTGATTTGTTGATAACTTGTGATGACTTTGGTTCAATAGAAAAGAATAAAAGAATTTAGGTTTGGATGAATGGTCACCCAATAGGATTGAATCTGATTTGTTGATGACTTGTGATGATTTTAGTTCAATGGATTGTATTGCTTTCTTTGGTCGAAGTGAAATTTCATTTTCAGATTGGACCAAAAGTCTTCTTTGACAATTGAGTCCAGTTACTCAAACGAGCCAATTTTCGTTGTCATTTCCACAAGTGAGCTCAAGAATTTCAAAGAGATAGTCGATGAAATTAAGCCTACTGTGAATAAGCCTTTTCAAATAGTGGTATGATTCTAACTTTTAACCCCCTTTTAAGTTGTACAACTTATAAGTCTAGCTTTTTTCTTTAATAACATCTTAATTTGATAATCAATCAATTGGCATAGCCTAGCTAAGCTGTTTCAAGTGATACAACTTTATGCTTTTAGTCTATTTTGATAACTTCCAACTTTTTGTTTTAACTGTTTGGACATCTCCTCGTTACTTGCACTTACTTCACAAAGCACATTAGGTGCAAGCAACTCTTGAATTACACTTAATGCATCTCCTTCAATCTTCTCCTTGTTGGAATCGTATGTATCATTGGGATACTTTCTATCAGTAGCATGGATTGAACCTTCCCTTTGCAGTAATGCCATCATCTAGATCTTTTAAATATTGAATTTTTTGCGCCCACTAAATTTATCAATTTCGAACTTCATTGAACTCATTGTTACTTATTCTTCCATTTTTACTACAAAGTTTTTGGAAATACAAAAATCAAAGTAATTCTTTTCAGATGTGAAAGTTCAGATTATGATGCAACTACAGAGCATACTGAGACGGGACCTTAGCTCTGATACAAATTTCTAGTGAAAACGTGAAATTAAAAAAACAAGGAAGAACTTTCTAAATCTAACAAAAAGGAAAAGTCGCAGAACAAGATCTAAGTGGAGCAGCAAGAAGCTATCAAAGAGATCTAGAAAAAGACGAGTGAACAACTTGCTTTTCTCTTTTTTGTCTTCAACAGCAAAATGGAGATTGATCAGGAAAGATGTAGAAGGCTTAGAATAGAATGTTGACTAGTACATACAAGGATTAACAATGAAAATCCCCAGGTTGGACTCTTTAGATACCATAACTCCATACTAAGTTACTTGAAAGATATGAAGAAAGATGATCAGAACTGTCAAGGATTAAACGGAGAAGGAAGAAGGTTGAGAGCTTACATACCTTTGACAGCTGATGAGCAATACCAAAGCATGATCAATGTGAAGAAAGTTAGTCACCCAAAGATGAAGGAAACTAGAGCTGGCTTTCCAGGAGGCATAGGAAATGGTGGACAAGAAAAGAAGGGAAAGAGTACCAGAAAAGCATTAGCACACCCTAAGTTATAAGGGAGCGTTTGTTTATAGCTATGTCTATAAAAGGCTTAGCTGCTACTTGGAATAATAGGCTAGATGGACCAACAACTATGTAATGGTTTATTTAATTTATTTGAATAAATCGGACCCATTGTCCAAATTGATTAAAAAAAATCAGAGTCGGCTCATAGGTAGTGGATAAGGCCCTTAAACAAGGAGATATACTCACCTTGATACTAAGATGAAAACATAATAGGTCTAACAATGGAGAGCAAAAGCACCTCCAACTTGTGGTTTCAGCGACAACAAGGATGCAGCGTACTGAGGCGGCAGACGGGACAAGGGAGAAAATGATAAGACAATCTTATAGAGTGTCTGATATTTACTTTTTGTTGCTTTGTTATTTTTATGGGTTGTGTCACTTTTGGATCAGACTTGAATGTCCTTCTAGAAATATTAATAAAGTTTGATCCTATGGACCAAAAATCTTATTTATAAAAAAAGTGAGGAGTGCTTATCATCCGAGCAACTCTCTCTAGTCATCAAAAATTATAATTAGCTATATATATATAGTGCAATTTTTTTAATCAAAACGGTTTTGAATGAACTCCTCAGACTTACTTGACTCCTTTGATGAAATAGGCAGCACAAGGATGATCTATTCAACTTCATCTCATATCACTTTTCGATAATATTTTGCTTTGTAATAGTGATACATATGAAATAAACAGATTCATTTTTTAATCAAGGTGACTTGAATTCTTCTCTAAAATTTTGTGTAACTCATCACATTATTGTGCAAATTAACTCTTATAGATCTTCATGGCTTCTTTACATTATTGAGTTAGCTCCTAAATAGCTATAGAAAATGACTGTCCAGATACACTTTTAACTGTAGCATATGAATCTGGTCTATAGTAATACATTAAGTGCAACTGTTAGACCCCATAAATAATTAATTGTGGTAAATTGTCGCGTTGGAAAATTTCGTAAATATTGTGAAATTGCACTTAAGTTAATTATGA
>JAABOM020059151.1:0-13125 GCA_011800125.2 Solanum clarkiae
ATAAGTACTTTCTTTTTATACATTTTGGTGGGAATATTAATATTTTTGAAGTTATTATTAGGAACAATATTTGGGAAAAAAGAGTTTGGTAACAATGTCTCAGCAAAGTGTGACTCAACTTCAATGAAAGGATTATCATCAACAACTATTTTTCTTTCAATTCCATTTTGAAGATACTTCAAACATTGATAGTTAGAGGATGAGACAATTTTATTTTCATGTACCCAAGGTCTACCAAGCAATATATTGTATGAAGTCTTTGCATCGATCACATGCATCCATGCACTAGATCGCAAATCTCCAATATGGATTCTAACTCAATCATGTTGAGGAGTAGATACCTCAATCACCTTCCAAGGGAGTGGCATGCCTTGGATTCTAACTAATAGCTTGCTTGGTCGATGATTATGGTCTCTTCCTACACATGTAATCTGTATCTCTTAGCTATATGTTTACAAGCATGTTTTACTTCAGACATTGATCATGCATGCCATATTGATATTATACTTATCTATTACCTATTAATATACATTTTGATTATACTAGCTTATGTCATGTTGCATTGCATCGTACATACTTAGTACATTCAAACGTATTAACGCATACTCTATACCTACATGATGTTACCATGTCAAAATCGGAGCTCCTCACGATCATCCTCCACGTGGCTAATTTTGGCATCTTGAAGATAAGTTTTTGATGGGTCCTCAAGTTCGGGGACACTAGCTATGCTACTCTTACTTTCGTTATCTCTTTATATTGAACATTTGATACTATGAGGGCGAGACTGGAAAGTGTCTTGGCTCCGCCTAATCTATGTTTAGAGATGTTGTTGAAACAATTGGCGTATCTATGCTTTGAGCTTTGACTGTTTATACTTTATAAATGTCAAGACTTCCCTTAGCCCATTTTTCCCTTATTTATATTCTTTTTGTTGATTATTTTGCTTCCACGGCCAATAATGTGTAATTGTTATGCTAAAAGGCTTGTTTGAGTTCTCATTCATTGTGTCATGTCTAGGTCCTAGTATTGGGTCGTGACAAACTTGGTATCAGAGAACTAAATTGTTAATGCTCCTCGGAATCCAACACACCGCACCAATTAGAGTCTTGTTCATAGTTGTGAAGTACACCACAACTATAAGTAAGAGGCTATGAGGCATTTTGGGAAATGTTTGCCTTCTTTATGATCTATGTCGTGCTTTAGAAGTAACGTAAGGCTTTTTCCTCTAACGAATGTTCTTTGCTATTCTAGATCATGCCGATTTCAAAAGGAAGAAGAGCCCGTACTCCCGAGGAGCAATTGGCCCCTCCCGCTCCTCAAGCTCCTCATGATGGGGAAGTTACCCATGAAGAAATTCGGGATGTTATGACCATGTTGGCCATGCCATGACTAATCAAATCAACCAAGGGGCCCAAGCCCCTCATGCTCCTACTCCAGCCTCTAGGGTGAGGGACTTTACTAGAATAAACCCACCGAAGTCCATGGGTCCAAGGTGGATGAGGATCCACAAGATTTCATTGACGAGGTGTATAAAGTGTTGTCTATTATGGGGGTTAATTCGAAGGAAAAGGCGGAGTTGGCAGCCTACCAACTCAAGGGAGTGGCTCAGATTTGGTTCATCCAATGGAAGATGGAGAAGGGGAACAATAATGTCTTTCCTTTGGGAAGAGTTCAAAGCGGCATTTCTCAACCGGTTCTTTCCTATCGAGCTTAGTGTGACGGATCGACACTTTTTCTTAAAAACAAGGAAGAATCTAGAGTCAAAGAGAAAAACTAGAGCTTTGGAGAGATTTCTGGAAGACTCTAGAACATTGTGGATAGCTCTTAAAGTTCCTTGGAAGACTCTAGAGAAGTTTGGAAGACTCTAGAGATGTGTGGAAGATTCTAGAGATGTGTAGAACTCTCTAGAGATGTGTGAAAGACTCTAGAGATTTGTGGAACTCTCTAGAGATGTGTTGAAGATTCTAGACATGTGTGGAGCTTGAAGGAGGACCCTGGAAGATTCTAGAATTGTATAGAAATATCTTGAAGTCTGTAGTTCTTCCTAGAATAGTATGGAAGATTCTAGAGAGGGGGCTTAAGTGTAAATAAGTGAGGGACTTGTAAGTAATTATTAATTACACTTTGGCCCCTGGGTAGTAGTATAAATAGGAGGGTCACTCATTTGTACAAACCATCCAAGAAAGTTGTAGCGATCTTCCAAGTGTTCTAAAGAGTCTTCTTTCTAAAAGCTCTCTTGTCTTCTTAATCTAGCGTTCCCTTAGCGATCTTAGTGAAAAGGCTTACTTGAGCTTACAAGATCGTAAAAGATTTGTGAGTAAGTTGTCAAGTGTCGTATGGAAGTCTTAGCGAAGGTCTAATCCTGTGATATTAGGGAGCCTAAAATGATGGAATTTATGAATCTAAAGTAAGGGTCTATGAGTGTAATGGGGTATGCCCTCAAATTCAACTAACTCTCCAAGTATGCTCCACAATTGGTTGTCGAACCGAGATCTAAGATGAATAAATTTGTGTCCGGTGTGTCCGACTTGGTGAATGAGGAGTGTCGTACCACCATGCTCATAGGTAATATGAATTTGTCCCGCCTCATGACATATGCCGAACAATTAGAGGGGAAAAAGTTCAGAAAGAGAAGAAGTGGTGAGGCCAAGAGGGCCCGTTTTGAAGGTAGATTCCAAAGTCTTAAGGGTGGCTGGTTTCCTCAAGGCCAAGGGTCTTCCAATGCTCCTAATAGAAGGTTTTCCTAATGACAACCCAAGGGTACAAGGTGGTGGTGGTGTGGTACCTAACCTTATGTCCCCAAGATGTGGTAAAGGCCATAATGCCCGTGTTTGAAGGGCACTAATACATGCTATGGTTATGGTGAAGTGGGTCATAAGGTGATGGATTGTCCTTGCAATCAAAACAAGGGTAAAGATGGCCGTCAATAAGGCCAAGGTGCAAATGCGGTCCAAAAGGAAGAGGAGGCCAACAAGGGGGTGCTCCAAGGCAAAATAGGTTCTATACTCTTCAAGGGAGGATAGACGAGGTGTCCGATGTCGTCACTGGTATGTTAAAGGTTTTTGATTTGATGTGTATGCATTGATAGACCCGGGTGTCACTCTTTCTTTTATTACTTCTTTTGTTGCCAAAAAAACTTCATGTTAGTTCCGGATTGTTGTGTGAGCCTTATGAAGTGTTTACTCCCATTGGTGCATTCATTGTTGCTAGAAGATTCTATAGAAATTGTCCCGTGCTCATTTTGCATAAAATCTTGCCTTGTGATTTTGTTGAATTAGATATGGTGGATTTTGATGTCATTCTTGGGATGAATTGGTTACATGCATATTATGCCTCTATTGATTGTAGAACCCGTAGGATCAAGTTCCAATTCCCTAATGAGATCATCCTTTAGTGGGAAAGTTGTGATGTGGTGGTCAAGGGTAGGTTTATTTCTTGCATTAAGGCCCAAAAGTTGATTTCTAAGGGTTGTCTCTACCATCTTGTGAGAGTTAGGGATATTGAGTCCAAAGTCTTTCCTATAGAGTCGGTTCCGGTAGTTAATGAGTTCCCTGATGTCTTTCCCAATGAGCTTCCCAGTGTTCCTCCCGAAAGGGAAATAGACTTTGGTATATACCTTCTTCTCAATACTCAACCCATTTCTATTTCCCCTTACCGTATGGTCCAGCGGAGTTGAAGGGGCAATTGAAGGATTTGTTGGAGAAGGGTTTTATAAGGCCTAGTAAATCACCTTGGGGTGTACCGGTGTTGTTTGTGAAGAAGAAGGATGGCTCTCTTAGAATGTACAGTGATTACCGGCAACTTAATAGGGTCACCATAAAGAATAAGTACCCTCTACCAAGGATGAGCTTTTTGATCAACTTCAAGGGGCTAGTCATTTCTCTAAGATTGATCCTCGGTCCGGGTATCACCAAGTGAAAGTGAGGGAGTGCGACATTCCTAAGACGACTCTCCGGACTATGTATGGGCACTTTGAGTTTGTGGTTATGTCCTTTGGGTTGACTAGTGTACCAGCTATATTTATGGATTTTATGAATAGGGTCTTTAAACCCTACTTGACTTATTTGTGGTAGTTTTTATTGATGATATCTTGATCTATTCACATAGTGAGGAGGAGCATGTGAATCACTTGAGGATGGTATTGTAAATCTTGAGGGAGGAGAAGTTGTATGCCAAATATGAAAAATGTGAGTTTTGGTTGAAAAAGGTAGCTTTTCTAGGGCATGTGGTGTCAGGTGATGGCATTAAGGTGGACCCTAAAAAGACAGAGGTGATTAGAAATTGGCCTAGATCTTTGACTCCGTTCGGACATTAGGAGTTTTTTGGGTTTGGCAAGTTATTACTAAAGGGTTGTAAATGGGTTCTCCTATATTGCTTCTCCCATGACTAAGTTGACCCAAAAGAAGGCGAAATTTTTGTGGACCGACGAGTGTGAAAAGAGTTTTCAAACTTTGAAAGATAAGCTCGTCTTCGCTCCGATCTTGTCTCTATCAGAAGGGTTGGAAGGGTTTGTTGTGTATTGTGATGCCTCAAGAATTTATTTGGGTTGTGTTTTGATGCAAAATGGTAAGGTGATATTGTATGCCTCTAGGCAACTTAAAGTGCATGAGAAGAATTATCCTACCCATGATCTTGAATTGGCTGACGTGGTATTTTCTTTGAAAATTTGGCGTCACTACTCGTATGGGGTCATGGTGATGTGTTCACTGATCATAAGAGTCTCCAATATGTGTTCACACAAAAGGATCTTAACTTGAGACAAAGAAGGTGGTTAGAGCTCCTTAAAGATTATGATATGAGTATGCATTATCACCCCGGCAAAGCTAATGTTGTGGTCGATGCTCTAAGTAAGGTGTTTATGGGTAGTCTAGCTCATATTGATGATAGTGGCAAGAGGTGGCTAGAGAGGTCCATCGGTTGGGTAGATTAAGGGTTAGGTTAGAGGAAGTTGACAATGGTGGTGTAGTGGTTGTTGATGGTTCTAAATCTTTATTGATTGAGAAGGTAAAGGCAAAAAAAGATCTTGACCCCACCTTGCTAGAATTGAAGGCCTTGGTGAGAGATGGTAAAGTGGGGGTTTTCTCCCAAGGGAGAGATGATGTCCTTAGGTACCAAGGTAGATTGTGTGTGCCTAGTGTTGATGACTTGAGAAAGAAGATTTTAGATGAGGCTGATAATTCTTCCTATTCCATTCACCCCGGTTCTACAAAGATGTATAGAGATTTGAGGGAAGTGTATTGGTGGGGTGGTATAAAGAGAGACATTGTCAAGTTCATATCCGGGTGTCACAATTGCCAACAAGTAAAAGCCGAACATTAAAGGTCGGGTGGCCTAGCCCAAGATATAGAGATTCCTACTTAGAAGTGGGAGGAAATCAACATGGATTTTGTGGTTGGGTTGCCTAAGACTAGGAAACATTTTGATTCTATTTGGGTTGTGGTTGATAGAATGACAAAGTCGACTCATTTCTTAGCGGTCAAAACTACTTATGTTGCTGAAGATTATGTTAAGTTGTATATACATGAGTTGGTTAGATTGCATGGGGTGCCTTTGTCTATCATTTCGGATCGTGGTGCTCAATTCACTTCTCACTTTTGGAGGTCTTTCCAAAGAGGTCTTGGTACAAAGGTAAAGCTTAGCACGGTCTTTCATCCTCAAACAGATGGCCAAGCCGAGAGAACTATCCAAACTCTTGAGGATATGCTTAGAGCTTGTGTTTTGGAGTTTAAGGGTAGTTGGGATGATCATCTTCCACTTATTGAATTTGCTTACAACAATAGTTACCACTCAAGCATTGGTATGACTCCTTTTGAGTCTCTTTATAGTAGGTATTGCAGATCCCCGGTTGGGTGATTTGAAGTGGGGGAGATGTCTTTGCTAGGTCCGGATTTGGTCATGGAGGCTTTGGAGAAGGTGAGGTTGATAAGGCAGAGATTGAGAACAGCCTAAAGTAGACAAAAGTCATATTTCGATGTGAGAAGGAGGGATCTTAAATTTAAGGTTGGTGATTGGGTTTACTTGAAGATCTCACACATGAAGGGTGTGGTTCGATTTGGCAAGAAGGGTAAATTGAGCTCAAGGTTTGTGGGTCCTTATGGAGTAGTGTTGAGGAGGTTTGGTAAGGTGGCCTATGAGTTGGAGTTGCCTATTGAAATGAATATGGTTCATCCAGTCTTCCATGTGTCTATGTTGAGAAAGTGTGTCGGTGACCCAAGTGTTATTATACCTTTGGATGTTGTGGGTATGGTGGAAGGTAATTTGACTTATGAAGAGGTTCCGGTAGAAATCTTGGATAGACAATTGAAGAGGTTGAGAAATAAAGATGTAGCTTCTGTCAAGGTTCATTGGAGAAACCAACAAGTTGAAAGCACCACATAGGAAGCTGAGGCGGATATGAGAAAGAAATATCTATATCTCTTCCACTCTACTCAAGCCTAAGGTACTAATTTAAGTTCCTCTATATGATTCCAAGTCTTAAGTTTCAGCCCTTTATGTCATTTTCTAATGCATCCATATTTTTGTTCACAAGTTTATGGTGATTTTTGACACTTATGTTGAGATTTTTGAAAATGGTGTTTAGGTGCATTATTGCATTCTAGTTGGGCTGAAATCTTTTTGGTTACTTCTCTTATGTATGTTTCTTTTACATTCGTGGACGAATGTTCCCAAGGGGAAGATATTGAAACGCCCCGAAAAGGTGCCTCGAAAATGGCCATAATTGTAATTTTCATATATCTCAAAATTCATATGTGATATCGAAAATCTGACTTCATATTCTTGATCGGGGTGGGGGCAAAAATTGAGTAGAAAATGGGTATAACCTCGATTTTAGAGGACCCGCAGCGAAATTTCATTTTTGCCAACTTTGCAATTTGTCCCAAGCTTATTTCTGAATCTCAAGAACTTCATCAAGCTTCAAGTTCTCATTCAAATTTATATTAAGAAAACCCCAAATTCAAGGTATGCGGGTTTCAACCATTGGGTCCTTTCACCCATGGTGCCCAACATTTCCTTTTATGAGAATTGCATGATTTCAAGTTGTATTACTTATAGGTATTACTTATTATGGATTATGTTCATAAATTATGTTGGGGTTTTATGAAATGTTGATTGGAAACACATGTCTAACTAGTTCAAGCTTATACTATGAGATAGTTTGTCTATTGTGACAATGCTTATTTTGGGCTATGAAACTATGATCTATTACGAGATTCGATGAAGGATTGCAAGGTAACTTACAAGAGGATTTACTATGTGTTGGTGGGTTGATTTACATTAAGTTTCTAATGTTATTTCACTCTTGAATTGCATGGTTTTGAACTAGCATTGAACACCCCCAAGTGTTTGATAAAATGTCTTGGCAAGGATTCTTGAGCTATTGAGGATCTATTGCATGGATTATGAACCAAGTGACTATATGATGATCACGGGATTGTATGTATGTATTGAATTCATGAAAAGTATCTATAGTGTTGCAAGTTGACCACACCTTGTTGAGGGGGTGATATGCCTTGACCACTTTGATGAGAGCCGCTAGACACATCTACCATGTTGAGGGGTATATACCTTGACCACTATAATGGGGGGTGCTATGCTCATCTACCATGTTGAGGGGTATATATCTTGGCTACTTTGATGGGGGTGTTATGCTCATCTGCCATGTTGAGGGGTATATACCTTGACCACCTTGATTGGAGAGGGGGGTTGTTATGCCTATCTACCATGTTGAGTGGTAGATACCTCAATCACCTTCCAAGGGGGTGACATACTTTGGATTCTAGTAATAGCTTGTTTGGTTTATGATGATGGTCTCTTCTTACACATGTAATCTATATTCTTAAGATATATATTTTACAAACATATTTTACTTCAAGCATTGATCATGCATGCCATATTGATATTATACTTATCTATTGCCTATTACTATGCATTTTGACTATATTGGCTTATGTCTTATTGCATTGCATCCTACATACTTAGTGCATTCAAACGTACTAATGCATACTCTATGCCTACATGATGTTACCATGTAGGAACCAGAACTCCTCACGATCATCCTCCACGTAGCTAGTTTTGGCATCTTGAAGATAAGCTTTTGGTGAGTGCAAAATTTCAGGGACACTAGCTATGCTACTCTTGCTTTCGTTATCTCTTTATGTTGAATATTTGATACTATGAGGGCGAGCCCGGAAAGTATCTTGGCCCCCGCCCAATCTATGTTTAGAGGTGTTATTGGAACAATTGGTGTATCTATGCTTTGAGCTTTGACTCTTTATGCTTTATAAATATCAAGAATTCCCTTAGCCCCTTTTTCCCTTATTTATATTCTTGTTATTGTTTAATTTGCTTCCACAACCAAGGATGTGTAATTGATATGCTAAGAGGCTTGTTTGGGTCCCTTTGGGTTCCCATTCATCGTGTCATGTCTAGGCCCTAGGCTTAGGCCGTGACACTTGTCTTGGCAATTCTAGTGTGAAACCAGCTCGGCAAGAACTCTCCAAAAGTCAGACGGCATCGTGGCTCCTGGTAGTGTGCACTTCCACCTTTGCTTTCTTTGGACGGGTGACTAGCTTTTGCTTCTTTGGTCTTCTCACGATCCTTCCTCTGGTCGGTTGCTTAGATGATTCTCTTCGTGAACTTGTCTTGTTACATCATCGCCTAGTCACAAGAATCCAACCTTCATCATCATCTCTATCTGTTTGGATTTTGTCGGGCTCTATGGACTTCTTTTTTTCAGAGACATATATTTGGATCGAGTCAAGTGAGCCAAAAGTGATAGAAATTTGGTTAGAACTAGTTTTCCCATCATTAAGGACAATCTTCTCTTCCCTAGCCAATTGCATGACTTTGTCCTTGAAGACGAAATACTTTTCAAGAGGATGACCCAAAAGTCCATGATATTTGTAATAGTTTGGATCATCAGTTTTTCCAGCTTCATCGGGTCGTTTCATCCCGGTAACTCGATGAGCTTCAATTCAAGCAATTCATCAAATATTTGAGAAACATCAGAATCCAAAAACGGGTATTCTTTTTCTTGCATCTCCTTTAAAGTCAACTTTCGATTTTGAAACCCTTGAAAAGTTGTCTTCACACTCTGCTTCCTGCTTTCCTTTGTAGTGAACTTCACAAGCGATATGTTGACATTCATGTATTCCTTGTTATCATTCTTGAGCACAAATTTGCTCTTTTTCTGAGGTTCCTGCTTGTCCTTTCCTTTGCGAGGATCATCGACAGGCATCATATCTTTTCCTGCAGAAGACATGCTTAACTCCATTTCATGAGTGCGAGTAGCTAAATCTTCAAAGGACTTTGGCTTGATTCCTTGTAAGATGTAGAGAAGCCCCAGTGCATTTCTTGGATACACATTTCTATTGCAGAAGCTTCGCTGAGTCTATCTTTGCAATTTAGGCTCGCGTTTCTCCATCGATTTATGAAGTTGATGACTGGTTCATCTTTTCTTTGGCGAGTATTTGTGAGTTCTACTATGCTCACTGTGTGCCTTGTGCTATAGAAGCGATTGAGAAACTCATGCTCTAGTTGCTCCTAACTATTAATGGAATGAGGTTCAAGGTCAGTGTACCAGTCAAAGGCATTCCCCTTTAAGGAGCGAACGAACTGCTTGACGAGATTGTCTCGATAGGTCTCAGTATTATTATATGTTTCCACAAAATGTGCCACATTCTGCTTCAAATTTCCCTTGCCCTCGAACTGTTGAAATTTGGGAGATGGATAACCAGCAGGCATTTTAAGACTGTCAATCCTCGTAGTGTAAGGCTTGGCATACATATGGGAAGACTTGGCGGAGACTTCATACTACTTATCTTTAATGGTTCCTTCAATGAACTCTTTTAATTGATCAAGTGGGATCGTTCCTTCGCCAGAAACTGGCAGCTCCTTGAGAGTTGACGCTTGCTTCACAGGATTTTCAGTCTCTTGAATCTCAATACCCTTTCCAGGTGCATGGCTAGATTTCCCATCTAATAAGCCATCTATTATATCCATCAACTTATCGATGGGAGACTTTATTGTTGCATATGCCTGGTCAATCCTTCAATCATCTTTGCCAGATTTGCAAGTTGTTCCTCTGTGGATGAAGCATTAGTTGTCATTGCTTGCATGCCTGCTGGAGGAATTGAAGAGTAGCATGGATCATTGTGAAAGTTGATCTACAGAGGGCTCACATTATGCGATGCATATGGAGAAGATTCATTGGATGAGTCCTGGTCTTTCTTCGCAGTAAAGTACTTGGAACCAAAGACCTCAAGTAGAGCCAAAGTCTGCTTGATCTTCTCAGCAACACTACTTCCTTCTTCTGAAGCATTTGTAAAGGACCTTGCTCCTAGGGGTTGAAGATCCAAAATCAAGATTTGGTGTGGACGACACTTGTAGTATTTGTTGTCCGAGCATAGTAGCTTTGCTTCTTGTAACAGCTCCAATGCTTTCAAAAGTAACACCCAGGTTCTCTTCCACTTCAGCATTTCAGTATTCTTTGTTGCTTGAAAAGTTGAGATGAGAGATAGAGATTGTCCTAGTGGGCGTGCTAGAATTCTTATGACAATAAAATTCGCGTTGACAAAATAATAATCAATGAATGAGAAATATTGCAACAGTCGTAGTATTTTATTTCAAGGAGTGAGTTCTACATCTCTATGAATTCTTTGATTCACCTTTTCAAATATAAATTCAAGGGCTTTGGGACTTGATCTTGAATTCGGTGGTCTTGATCTTGATTAAATGATTCGCTGAACTTGAACTTGATATGAACTCGTTCTTGAACTTGATCTTGACTTGTATTTGAATTCAAGGGCTTTTGGGCTTGATCTTGAATTTGATGGTCTTGATCTTGACTAGATGATTGGATGATCTCGAACTTGAACTTGATATGAACTCGTTCTTGAACTTGATCTTGACTTGTATTTGAATCCAAGGGCTAGTGGATTTGTTCTTGAATCCGGTGGTCTTGATCTTGATGCGTTCTTGAACTTGAATGCTTGATTTCTTGAATTTTTGTTGCTTGTAGAGAAATCTACGGCGTTTGATCCACGAGCTCTCTCTGACTTCTTGTTAGAATTCTTGATGTGTAGTCTGAATTATAAGGACCCCTATATATAGTTGTAGAATAGAGGAGTCATGATGGAATCAGGCTTTCTTCTAGCCAATCAGATTTAAGGTGACATGGTGCAGGAAAAGTGATTAGAATAGGTCTCTTTTCAAGTGACATGACAATATTTGATTGATCGGAACACATCACTTGTACATGTGGAACATTTTTATTGGCCTTTGATTGAGATAGGAATGTCACGTCATTTTGACACATGGCGTGATTCTATTGATTTCTTTATTTGGCTTGGCATGTCACATTATCCGTCGCGTGGCATCAAGTGAGCATCTAGGATGAGGGGACATTGGGCCCAATAAAGTAGGTCATTTTTTGTAGCCCAAATAAGTGAATTTGGGCTTTTAATTAAATTCATATTTTATTGGATTTTATTAATTAACTCAATTATATTAATCCATAATATTTATTTTTTTGGACTAATATATTTTGAATTTAATATAATTTGAATCGTTTTATAAAATTTATATTTTAATAAATTCTATATGATTACAATGGCACATATCAAAAACGTAATAAATACTCTTAAATGATTTTTTTTTTTTTTTTGCAATTTTTCTTTGATTTTTAACTTATAAACCACTTTTAAAAAATCAATTCAAACACCCGCTAAATATGTTCTACTGTATAGTTGCATTGTGCGACCATGTAAGGCAATCCAAGTAAATTCCTACCTTAGACGTAATTCAGTTCTTTACTTTACTAAAATAAAGATCTTACTCCCGATATTTTTCGTTCTATCTCATCATTCTTCTTCCGAATTCACAATGAGAACATAGATGTATTTTAATGCTATTGAAGCAATCGATTTTTAACCGAATCGTACTGATACCGAAGAGAAATCAATATAATTCGGGATGGTTTTGAAAAATTTAATTTTAATTATACATTATAAATTATCCAAAAAAGTTGAGATGGTATAATTTTAAAAAATAACCGATCGAACTGTCCCATTGAGTAAAATTTGAAATTGGTTATGTGAGTTACGGGTCATGTGGTCAAAGAATAATTAAGTGAAATAGAGTAATTTGAAAGAGATATTGAGGGAATTTGTTAATCTGAGCCTGAGGATATATTTGAATTCCTTTTAATGATTAGAATAATTTTAGCTATATAGGAAAACAGAAGATAGATATAGACAATATACAGTATTAAAAATAGGTGGTTAAATTTGTCCCATTTTCCTAAAAGAATCATCATTTAATCATTTGCTAATATTTGTAATTTGAAAGCATAATATATAAAATGTCTTTTAATTTGACTTGAATTGGTATCTATGTCCTTCAATTTTGAGCGTGCACAAGTAGACATTTAAATTTATATAAAATTGAACAAATAGACAGACATATCCTGCAGAATTAGCAACTACTCAAACTGCCTATGCGGTAATTGCTTGTTTCACAAACCTATTTATAGAGATTGTATCAACATATGAATAATATGGTAATTAAATATGAAAATTTACATAGATATACTATATTAAAAAATATTTATCATTTATAGTAATAATATTTTTTTCGTTGAATACTTATTATATATTTATAATACAATTTTAATACATATTACACAATCCAACCTTTCTTCTTCCGTCTCAAGAATATGCGAACCTGATTATTTAGTGGCTCTCCGAAGTACTAGAGGTGGAAGTGGTTCTGATAGAGAATTACTTACAAAACATATATAATACAAGTTTTATTGATGAATAATACATTTATCACACACTTTAATACAAATTATGTCAATTTCTTACCAAAATGTATAATGTATATCTAAACATTTATAATAAATTTATATTGCATGCATAATTCACTTTTAATATTAGTGCAAATTTATCATAGTATTGTTATGCCGGAAAAAATGGCTTTTGAAAAGGAAAATTCAAAAATCAAAAATCAGTTTGAAAACTCAATTAAATTAAGTAAAAACTAGTTTTCAAAATTCGGAATAAAAGAGTCGCCACCTAATTTTAAGGATAATTAGGAAACCATTAAATATTTTAAAAGACC
>JAABOM020059152.1:0-13122 GCA_011800125.2 Solanum clarkiae
CTTCAATTTCTCAAGAAACCATAACCAGACATTTTATCAAACACTTGGTGGGTGTACAATGGGGGTAAAAGAGCATGCAATTTAGAGATGAAATCATGGAAGAAAATCTATTGTAAAACTATCAATCAACACCTTGCAGCACCTCCAATTCATCCACATCAAAAGCTCTCATCAAAACTTACAATAGATCTAAGATATATAGCTCACAACATAGCAAAATAGTGACAACTTTACATAGCTTTAACATAGTTCATAGATATGTTCATACGAGTAAACCCATTTGTAAACTCCACTTTAAATCATGCAATACTAATTAAATATGGTTTAGGGACCATGGGTCAAAGGACCCAATGGTTCAATACAACATATCTTAGGTCTAGAGTTTCTTGGAATTGAGATTGGGAAAAATGGAGGCTTGGAAATGATCTTGGAGTCCAATCTTGTTCTTTGGTTTCCTTGAAATTAAATTAGGGCTTGATGGAGGCTCTGGAGAGGATTTGGGAGTGTTATTGAGATGAAATTTGTGAAATTAGATCCTTAAGATTAGAGTTTAGGTCTTCTAGGAAGGTTAAGATAGCCTAAAAAGTCAAAAAGGGTCATTAGGATAATTAGCATTTATGAAAATATCATTAGTGCACGGATGGAAAAATTGGCAAAGTGTCATCTTATTGAAGACTTCACTGGCAATGTGGCACTACACGAGTCGTGTTGAGTGCCTGTGAGGCAAGACTTAGATAGGAAAAATGGAATTGGAACACTTAAGAAAACATTAGCGTCGACGTCACTTTGACGGCCACTTTCACAGACCGGTGTAGTGTCAATGGACCGTGTACTAGTCCGTCCCACCTTACTTAGACAAGAAAATGTTTTTGGACAGCAAATGCCTGGGTGCCACGGGCTGTTCCACTCCACACAGCCCATCAACAGTGCCTGTGGTACCAACCTTAGCCACATTTTCCCCAAGTCCAACATGCTTCCTTTGGCACACTTTGTAGCCATCCCCACGGTCAGTGGTGAGCCACATGGCCCGTGCCACTGGACGTGTCACCTTTTCTAGTGCTAAAAATGGCTTTTTCCAACCCCAAGTTCCCCAAATGTTTCATCAAAGGCCACACTGGCCGTCAAGTAGTCCGTTTGACACCATGCCCAAGAGGGTCTCACAAAACGATCATAACTCCTTCATCCGAAATCGGAATGAGGTGAAACCAAGTGCATTAGAAAGCTAACTCAAAGGGATTTCATTTTACATGTCGTGGGACATCCAGTTCCAAGTGTGCTAAAACTGATACTAGTTTAAATTTGACCCTTGCATGAACAATCACCCAAAACTCAACTCTTAGGGAAGTCTTAAACTCGTTTAGGTACTAGGAATCTCACATGAACCTAATACACGCCCAACCTAACCAAATGAGGCTTGAAACATGGATACGTAAGAGCATAGAGTTACAGGGTGTCACAATATCTCCCCCTTGGGAACATTCGACCCCGAATGTCAAAGAAACTTACACAAGGAAAGTAGTCATGAAGACTTTAGCCCAAACATGAATGCAACAATGCACATAAACATGATTTCCAAGGAAATTTCAACATGTACATCAAAATTCTCATAATTTTATTAACATGAACATGAATGCATGTAATGACATAAGGGCCGAAACTTGAGACTTGGAATCATAAAAAGGACCTGACATGTCATCATAAGCTTGAATAGAATGAAAGAGATACGGATATTGCTTCTCCATGCCTGCACCAGCTCCTCGAGAAACACATACGAATAAGCGACTCTTCCAAATAGGACTTGACAAATACCACATCCTCATTAACCAACTTTTCCACTCATCCATCCAACACCTCCACTGCAATCTTCCTTGGAGCCAATTTGTCCTCCACATCACCCGCAATTTCAAGAAGTGCTATAACACTAGAGTCACCAACACATCTCATCCACTTATAAGCGTGAAGAACCAAACTAACCATATCTACATCCATAGGAAAATCCCAAAACTTATGCAACCTTACAAACCTCCCTCTACACTCTATAAGGACTCACAATGCTCAACTCAATTGTCAACTTTAAACACACCTAGTCCACTTGATACCAGAACTACCATCTCCCCCTTAGGAGACGGCCTCCACTCTATCATCTTCTCACTCAAAACTTCCAACTCTAATAAGGTGGAATCAAGGCCTTGCCTAATCTAGACCTCTTAACCCAAGAAGAGTCGGAATTATTAAGGACACTATAATACCATTCCCAACTTCCCTCAATCTACTTCCAACATGGCTAACTGATGGATCCACTAGTCTCCGCTTTGCCACCATTATCCACATATGCTAAGCTACACATAGGCACCATACTTAGAGTACTAACCACAACGCTAGAGTTACCAAAAAAGGAACTGAAGCACACTCACATCGTAATCCTTAAGGAATTCTAACCACCTTTTTGTTATCCACAAAGCACACTTATCATATTTAGCAACCAATCCCCCAAATGATTCACAAGCTCTAAATAAATCAATACCTTATCGCTATAAACCACCACAAACATACCAAGGTAGGGTTTTAAGATGCTATTTATGAAACCTATAAACACAACGCATGCATAAGCCAACCAAACAACTCCACCAATATTCAAAATGCTCACTCTTAGTCCGTAAAGGACACTTAAGGATATCGTCTACCTTCATCCTCACTTGGGGACAAAACCTGAATGAAACATCAATATTAGAGTAGTGACTAACTCATTATAGTTGACCAAATAGATTGACCATCCTTACCCATCATGTTACAACCTCTCGGGTTCTACACTCACTAGAAACATGCTATACAAGTAGTCCAAACTATCCCAAAAATTCAAAATATCGGAAAGGACATTAAAAGCTTAATCTACCACCAATAATAATTCCATAGACAAAAAACTCAGGTTTAACACCTCTATTTCTCACAAGATAGCAAATTTAACCCCTCATAACCTAATTGTACCTTAATACAAGAAATGGACCTAACTCCCACTCAAAGACGAACTCATCAAGGAATCAGGAGCTACCTCTATGGGTCATATAATCCATGCAGGCACAACATACATACAACCATTCCATTCGTATAATGACACCTAAATCCACTACGCCAATTCCAACAAACCACAAAGTAAGACCTAATGCAATACAAACTCGGATCAATACATATAAACCTTCTAGCAATAATACACCCAACAAAAGAATAGACACCAAAGATCCACACAGAACCTTGGGCACACAAGAAGCCCTACTAGCAACCAAAAAAATAGAGAAGAAATAGTGGCATGCCGGACCTAACAATACATGCACAACAAAGCCAAGAAAATCTTTGATCTTCTAGTTGATCATCCCGCTACAAAGAGGAAGACCAAGGAGGTCCTGTGCACCCGTGGCACAACTGGCTTATCCCGCTCCTCAAGCTCCTCAAAATGGAGGGGCTACCAAAGTTGAGTTCCGGAATGCTATTAGTATGTTGGCACATACAATGACCAACTAAATCCATCAAGGGGTCCAAGCCCCTGATGCTCCCACTCCAACTTCTAGGGTGAGGGATTTCACTAGAATGAACCTACTAGAGTTCCATGGATCCAAGACGGATGAGGATCCCCAAAAGTTCATAGATGAGGTGTACAAGGTGCTATCCATCATGGGGGTCAATTCGGAGGAGAATATGAAACTAGTGGCCTACCAACTAAAGAGTGAGGCTCAAATTTGGTTTGTACAATGGAAGATAGAGAGGGAAAATCATGATGCTATTCCTTGGGAATAGTTCAAAGCTGTATTTCTCAACCGGTTCTTTCTTATCGAGCTAAGGGAGGCTAAAATGATGGAGTTCATGAATCTTAAGTAAGGTTCCATAAGTGTAAGGGAGTATTCCCTCAACTTCAACAAGCTCTCCAAGTATGCTCCACAATTGGTGGCCGAACTGAGGTCTTGGATGAACAAATTTGTGATAGGTGTATCCGACTTGGTTAATGAGGAGTGTCATTCCACCATGTTGATAAGTGATATGGATTTGTCTCGGCTTATTACCTATGCCGAACAACTTGAGCGAGAGAAACTTAGGAAGAAGAGAAATGGGGAATCCAAGAAGGATCGGTTTGAGGGTGACCGATTCAAATGAGGTATCAAGTTTCAAGGCCAAGGATACCATAGTGCTCAAAATAAGAGGATTGCTAAGGATTGGGTGCCTAACCCAAGGCTCCAAGGGGGTTATGATGGGGTGATTCGTCTTAGATGCGCAAATATGGGAGGAATAATAGTGGCACATGAAAGAGGAAAACACATACATGCTTTGGGTGTGGTGAGATAGTCCAGAAAAATTCAGAATTGTCCACATGCTCACAACAAGGTAATGATGGCCAACTACAAGGGCAAGGTGGTCATGTTGATCAAAGGCCTCAAGGAGGCCAACAAGAGGGTGCTCCACAACATAATCAGTTCTATGCTCTTCAAGGAAGACAAAAGGGGTGGATGAGATGACCAATGTTGATACTAGTATGTTAAAGGTTTTTGATTTTGATGTGCATGCTTTGATAGGTCCGGGTGTCGCTATTTCTTTCACTATTCTTTTTGATTTCTAGTAAGCTTCACGAGTGTCCCAAATTGTTATGTAAACCTCTTAGGTATCTACCCCATTGGTGAGTCCATTGTTACTAGAAAAGTCTATAGGGTTTGTGCCATGTCCTTATTGCATAAAGTCTTGTCCTGTGATTTTGTTGAACTTAGCATGGTGGGTTTGGAGGCCTTGGGGTGGTTTGGTTACATGCATATCATGCTTTCAATGAGTGTAGACCCAATAAGGTTGTAATGTGATGATTGAGGATAAACGACCTATTTAAACAACTACAAGGGACTAGTCATTTCTCTAAGATTGATCTTCGGTCCGACTTTTTCCCCAAGAGAGGGTGATACCCTTAGGTGTTTTCTAGGACTACGAATGAGCATTTTGAGTGGTGATGGAGTTATTTTGGTTGAAGGGGGTTAAGTTAGAGCAAGACCATGACCCCGCCTTGCTAGAGTTGAATGCTTTGGTAGAAGATGGTGAAGTGGAGATTTTTTCCCAAGGCGGAGATGGTGTCTATAAGTGCTAAGGTAAGTTAGGCTATGTGTGCTTGTGTTGATGATTATGTTCTTTAGGAGTCCCACTAATGGAGGGTATGATTCGATTTAGCAAGAAAGGAAAATTGAGCCTAAGGTTTGTGGGTCCTTTTAGAATGTTGAGGAGAATTTGTAACATTGCTTGTGAATTGGAATTGCCTATTAGAATGGGCAGGGTTCATCCGGTCTTTAATGTATTTATCTTAAGGAAATGTTTTAGTGATCCAGGTGCTATAGAACTCTTTGAGGTTTTGGGTGTTATGGAGGATAAGTAGACCTATGAGGAGGTCCCAGTGGAGATGTTGTGTGGACACATAAAAAGGTTGAGGAACAAAGGTGTAGCATTCGTCAACGTTCTTTGGAGAAATCAATAAGTTAAAAGTTTCATTTGGGGGAGCCAGAGAAGACATGAAAAAGTGATATCCATACCTCTTTCATTCTATTCAAGCTTTAGCAAAATAAGTCCTTTCTAGGATTTCAAGTCTTAAGTTCCGGTTCTCATAACATTTTGCATGCATATCATGTTCATGGTAACAAATTTGTGATGATTTTTGACATTCATGTTGGGACATTTTGAACATGATGTTAAATGTAAATATTGCATTCATGTTGGGATGAAAACTTCATGATTTCATCTCTCATGCATGTTTCTTTGACATTCGGGGACGAATGTTCCAAGGGGGAGATATTGTAGCACACCAAAAATGACCGAAAAGGTACCTCAGAAATGCCCATGATTGTAATTTCTATATATCTCAAATTCTGTGCGTGATTTAAAAAATCCAACCTCATATTCGTGAATAGAAGGAAAAATTGAGTGGCAAATGGGTATAACTCCGATTTTTGATGACCCATAGCGAAAAATCATTTTCACAAAAATTTGATTTCCAATGGCGCGTCGCGGCTAGGGGCGCGAATTAGTGTAAAAGTTGATTCCATGTTGTGTTTGTGTCATGGTCCTAATGCAGACATGTACAGTTTTCCCCTTGTTTTTCTATTTCGCCCCAAGGGCATTGGGGTCATAGCCCCATGCCCTCTTATGCGTAAAAATACCTATACTCAGCCATTTTTCAACTCTATATCATTCAATACACTCTCAAAACACTCTCTAACATTTAGCCAAATATTCCATCCAAATTCTAGTGACCAAATCTTAGTTTCGGATCTCAAGAACTTCATTCAAGCTTCAAGTTCTCATTCAAATCTTCATCCGGGAAATCCCCAAGTTTGAGGTATGTGGGCTTCAACCATTCGGTCCTTTCACCCATGGTACCCAACCTCCCTCTTTATGAAAATTGCATGTTTTCTAGTTGTATTACTTATGGGTATTACTTATTATGGATTATGACTATAAATTATGTTGGGGTTTTATGAAATATTGATTGATTATGCATGTTTTTGCGCTACAAATCTATAGTCTGTTATGAGATTTGAGGATGGAATTCAAGGTGTCTTTTCATAAGGGTTTTACTATGTGTGGATGGGTTGATTTACATTGAGTTTTCTTACAATATTTCACTCTTGAATTGAATGATTTTGAACTAGCATTACACACCCACCAAATATTTGATAAAATGTTTTGACATGAATTCTTGAGCTAATGATAGTCTATTTGCATGTTTTACAAGCCAAGTGACTTCATGTTGATTAAGGACTTCCCAGTTTGTATTAAATTCATGTAAAGTACCTATGTCATTGCAATTGAGTTGTGGGGCTCCCAAGTTTGTTGTGTTCGTGGGACAATGAGAAGTTCTATCTTGATACTTGAATGTGATGGTTTGATGAGCTCTTTTAATGACTCCTACCGAAAAGATTACATTGTAAGGAATGGACATTCTATAAGATCTACCGAAAAGGTCATGCCGTAAGGTAGGATGATTCATGGCTCCTACCAAAAAGATTACATTGTAAGGTAAGGACATCCTATAAAATCTATCAAAAAGTCTATGCCGTAAGGTACAATTCATGGTTTCTACCGAAAAGGTCATGCGATAAGATAGAATAATTCACGACTCCTATCTAAAAGATTAATAGTAAAGTAGGGTACGTCTTATACTACCTATCAAAAAGACTATGTCGCACGATATGGGTATTGATAACACTCTCCGAAAAGGTTATACCGTAAGGTTTGTGGGTGGTTGTTTGGCCTATCTCATGTATGTTTGTGTAAGGTTCGACTATATATTCCATATTAAATTTATGTTCCGTGATTATGATTAAGCATCTTATTATTATGGCATATGACTCTTGTTGCATTGTATCCCATATACTTAGTACATTAAAACATACTAACACATACTTTATGCCTACATGATGTTACCATGAAAGGTCCAGAGCACCTTTTTATCATCCTCCTCATGGCTAGTTTGGTGCTTTGGGAAGTTAGCTTTGGTGAGTCCTCAAGTTTGAGGGTGATATCTGTCTTACTCTTGCATTTCAATATCTCTTTATGTTGAACACTTGTTACTATGAGGGAGAGCCTGGAAAGTGTCTTGGCCCCCGCTGCATCCTATGTTAGAGGTATTGTTGGATATTAAGATGTAATTATGCTTTGACTTTGACTCTTGAAACATTTTATGAGTATTAAAAATCTCCCTTAGTCCTGTTTTCCCTTATTTATATCTCTTATTGTTTTATGTACTTCCTCGACCAAGGATGTGTGAATGATATGTTAAGAGGCTTGTTTGGGGTCCCTTCAGGTTCCCCATTCGCCGTGTTACGTCTAGGCCCTAGGCTTGGGTCGTGACAGCACCGCTATGCTTGTGGGTGACATGGACTTGTCTCGGCTCATGACCTACACCTATGAGGAGTTCTTGTAGAAAAAGAGTATGTAATGTAGATTTTTCAGTAGGGTCTAAATAAGACAAAGGAGTTTTCAGAACTTAGAAAGAGGGGAGTTCCAGAGAGGAAGTGGGGAGTCCAAGAGGGCTCAGTTTGATGGTGGTTTCCAAGGTGCTAAGGGTGGTTGTTTCCAACAAGGTCATAAATTCCAAGGTCAAGGGTCCTCCAATGCTCCAAACAAATGGCTTTCTAATGATGGGGTGCCTAACCCCAAGGTTTCAAGGTGGCAATTGTGGGATAACTCTCGGATGGTGCCAAAAGTGTTCAAGAAATCATGGTGGAGCATGCTTGAGGGATTCAAGTGCTTGTATGGGTGTGTTAAAGTAGGCAACAAGATCGTTGATTGACCCTATGCTAAAAAAAGGGTAAGGATGGACGTCCTCAAGGCCAAGGTACTCTTGTGAGTCAAAGGGCAAATGGAGGCCAACAAGGGGATGCTCCACGACATGATTGGTTTTTTGCTCTCCAATGAAGGAATGGAGTGGATGATATGCCTGCTTTTGTTGCCGGTATGTCAAAAGTTTTTTATTATGTTGTATATACTTTATTAGATCCGGGCAACACTCTTTCCTTCGTTACCCCTTTTGTTTCTAATAAGCTTCTTGTGTGTTCAAAATAGTTATGTGAACATTACAAGGTGTCTATCACCATTGGTGAGTCTATTATTGCTAGAAGAGTCTATAGGGTTGTCCCGCGTCTATATTGCATAAAGTCTTGCCTTGTGATTTTGTTAAACTTGACATGGTGAATTTTGGCATTATTCTTTAGATGGATAGGTTACATGCATATCATGCTTCCATTGATTGTAGAACATGCAAAGTTAGGTTCCAAATTCCTAATACCCATTTTTGTATGGGAAGGTCATAATTCGGTGGTTAAGGGTGGGATCATCTCTTGTATTAAGCCCATAAATTGACTTTTAAGGGTTGCATTTACCATATTGTAAGGGTTAGGGATGTTGCGTCTAAAGTCCTTCCTCGATTCCAGTGGTCAATGAGATTTTTGATGTTTTTCCTGATGAGCTTCCTTATGTTCTTCCCGAAAGGAAAATATACTTTGGTATAGACCTCCTCCCTGATACTCCACCCATTTCTATTCCTCCTTATAGTATGGCATCGACGGAGGTAAAGGAGTTGAAGGACCAATTGAAGGAATTATTGGAGAAGGGTTTCATAAGGCCTAGCAAGTTACCTTGGGATGCACCAGTGTTGTTTGTAAGAAAAAAAGATGTTCACTTTGAATGTGCATCGACTACCGACAACTCCATAAGGTCACTATAAAGAACAAGAATCCTCTACCAAGGATAGATAACTTATTTGATCAACTACAAGGGTCTATTCATTCTTCTAATATTGATCTTCGGTCCGGATACCACCAATTGAGCATGAGGGAATGTGATATTCCCAAGATGACTTTTCAGACTAGTTATGGGCATTTTGAATTTTTGGTGACGTTATTTCGCTTGACTAATGCACTGATGGTATTTGTGGATCTCATGAATAGGGCCTTTACACCCTACCTTGACATGTTTGTGATAGTCGTCATAGATGATATATTGGGTTATTCCCAGAGTGAAGAAGAGCATGTGAATCATTTGAGAATGGTGTTGTAAATTTTGAGGGATGAGAGGTAGTTTGATAAATTTTGGTTGAAGGAGGTTGCATTGCTAGGGCATGTGGTATTGGGTGATGGACTTGAAGTGGACCTTAAGAAGACAGAAGAGATAAGAAATTGGCATAGACCCTTGACTCTAATAGATACTAGGAGTTTCTTGGGTTTGTCGGGGTACTACCAGAGGTTTGTGAATGGTTTCTCTTCAATTCTTCCCCTATGACAAAATTGACACAAAATAAGGCAAAATTTGTTTGGACCGGTGAATGTGAAAGAAGTTTCAAACTTTAAAAGACAAGCTTATCTCTGATCTTATTTTGGCTTTACCAGAAAGGCTAGAAGGGTTTGTGGTTTATTGTGATGCTTCAATGATTGGCTTGGGGTGTGTATTGATGCAAAATGGTAAGGTTATAACATATGTTTCTAGATAACTAAATGTGCATGAACGTAATTATCCCATCCATAATCTTGAATTTACGGTCATAGTGTTTTCTTTGAAAATATGGCGTCATTACTTGTATGGGGTTCATGTAGATGTATAGACTGATTATAAGAGTCCTCAATATGTGTTAACACAAAGGGATCTTAATTTGATACAAAGAAGGTAGTTAGAACTCCTTAAAGATTATGACATGAGTATAAACTATCATCCTGACAAAGCTAATGTTGTGGCTGATGCTCTAAGTGGAGTGTCCATGGGAAGTCTAGCTCATATTGATGATAGAAATTAGGAGGTGGCTAGAGAAGTCCACCGGTTATCTAGGTTAGGAGTTAGGTTGGATGAAGTTGAAAATGATGGTCTGGTGGTTATTGATGGTTCCAAATCTTCTTTGGTTGAAGAAGTAAAGTCCAAATAAGAACTTGATCCCACTTTACTAGAATTAAAAGCTTTGGTGAAGGATGGTAAAATAGAAGTTTTCTCTTAACGGGGAGATGGTGTCCTTAGATACCAAAGTAGGCTATGTGTACCTATTGTTGATGGCTTGAGGGAGTAAATTTTGAAACGAACACATAATTCGTCCTACTATATTCACCCCGGTTCCACAAAAATATATAGAGACTTGAGGGAGGTATATTGGTGGGGTGGTATGAATAGAGATATTTCCAAGTTTGTAGCCGGTTGTCACAATTGCCAACAAGTAAAAGCCCAACATCGAAGGTCAGATGACCTAGCTCAAGACATTGAAATTCCTACTTGGAAGTGGGAAGATGTCAACATGGATTTTGTGATTGGTTTTTCAAAGACTAGAAAGAACTTTGATTCTATTTGGGTTATTATTGATAGGATGACGAAGTTAGCCCACTTTCTACCAGTTAAAACAACTTATGTTGCTGAGGAATATGCCAAGTTATATATTCAGGAGTAGGTTAGATTGCATGGGATACCATTTTCTATTATTTTAGGATCATGGGGCTCAATTCACTCCTCATTTTTAGAGATCCTTCCAAAAGGGTCTTGGTGCCAATGTCAAGCTTAACAAGGCTTTTATCCTCAAATAGATGGTCAAGTCGAAAAGGCAATTCAAACTCTTGACGATATGGTTAGGACTTGTGCCTTGAAGTTCAAGGGTAGTTGATGAACATCTTCCACTCATGAGTTTTCTCACAACAATAATTACTGCTCTAGCATTGACATGGCTCCCTTTGAGGCCTTATATGGTAGGCATTGTAGATCCTCGGTTGGGTGCTTTGATGTGGGGGAAATGGCTTTGTTCGGCCCGTATTTGGCTATGGAAGCTTTGAAAAATGTGAGATTGATACGAGAGAGATTAAAAATGGCTCAAAGTAGGCAAAAGTCCTACTCCGATGTAAGGATTAGAGACCTTGAGTTTAATGTTGATGATTGGATGTATTTGAAGATCTCACCCATGAAGGGTGTGGTCTGGTTTGGAAAGAAAGGGAAATTGAGCCTAAAGTTTGTAGGACCCTATAAAATTTTGAGGAGGATTCGTAAGGTTGCCTATCAATCGGGGTTGCCTATGGATATGAGTATGGTTTATCCAATCTTCCATGTGTCTATGTTGAGGAAGTGTGTTGATAACCCAAGTACTATCAAAGTCCTTTGGAGGAATCATCAAGTTGAAAGTGCCACTTGGGAAGTCGAAGCAGACATGAGGAACCGATATCTGAGCCTCTTTCACTCTATTAAAGCCGAAAGTAACAAATTAAGTCATATCTATGATTTCCAGTCTTAAGTTTCAGCCTTCATGTCATTTTGCATGCATACATGTTCATGGTAACATGTTTTGGTGGTTTTTGATGTATATGTTTGAAACCTTTTGAAAATAAAGTCTAAGTGCATTTATTGCATTCATGTCGGGCAGAAAGATTCCTAAGTGCTCCTCTTACATATGTTTCTTTGACATTCGGGGACGAATATTCCCAAGGGGAAGATATTGCAACACCCCTCATGTGCTTCAAAAATGCCCACTAGTGTAATTCTTGAATATCTCAAAATCCATGTATGATTTCAAAATTTTGACTTCATATTCTTATTCAGGGAGCAAAATTGTGTAGAAAAAAAATGGCTCTCGATCTTTAGATGACCCATATTTTCGCTACGGGGACCAGACATAATGTGCCTATGAGACCAGGCCTTATGTATATATATGAAATAATATTTATGGTCCCTTATACTGCTTTATGCTTTCTTTGAGGATGAGTTCTTCAAACTGCATGATCTGTCAAAAGAAAAGTATAAAAACTTCAAGTGAAGTTATTAATAATACTTGTACTAACTATTATCTTCTTTTTTCTTTTTTGCAAAATTAAAGATTAAGCACAATGAAATAAAAATTTTGTTTCTGGTCTCACAACCAAATAAAAAGAAAGTTGGGCTTTCTAATTCTAAACATAAAGGTGTTTGTTTTCTATTTTACACAGTTATTGACTTTTTTCACATGGCTTCATGGATAAAAACCCCCAACTTCTTTTAGTTTCACTTTTTATACAAATGGTATTCACCTAATATAAATAATTCAATATCATTAAAATTATTATGAGATATAAATCAATTGTATCACCTTAAATTTTAAATAATAAAAAAATTATGATTTCTTAATTAATTAGTTGTTGATTATATGTCATGTAAAGTTTTTTAAATTTTTTGTTTGCAAAATTTCACGTTATACTTTTCTAACTCAAACGATTGATTTTTTTTTGTATACACCCATTAGTTTCACAACCAATAATGAAAAACATTTGGCACAATATATATTTTTTATTAGAAGAAACATTATTACTGAATAATGATTTTTAAGTCTATTGATCGAGGTAATTTGCAAATGGAGAAACATCTATCTTCTTGAGAAATTTACTTACGACCAGATTTATATGACTTTTCTATCTTAAAATAATCTCATAAGCTCATAATTACATATTTAATATTATTACTTCTATTTTTATTTTTTTTTGTTTCATGACAATTTTTTCTTTTGACCTACTTCATCTTGCATCTTTAAAAATATCTAATAAAGATGAATAAATTGTCTCTCAAAATAAAAACATATATAGAAACTATATCAAGAAAAATATTTAAGTTAAAAAAATT
>JAABOM020059153.1:0-48841 GCA_011800125.2 Solanum clarkiae
GATACGTAACGCCTGTATCTCACTTAGTCTCTCTTTACTCCATGACGTGACTACAGGGACGGCGATACGTAATGCCTATAGCTCACTTCCAATGTTGATGAAACTTGTGACAGGTCCGTTCCGATGTGTTTGGTTGAATTCCTTTCTAAAAGTATGTTTAAGGATGCCTTGATCTGATTCTTCTATTCCTATTGTGGATTGTTCCTGTCTTTCAGGTTTGCATTACCACTTTACATATCATTTAACACTTTACATACTCGGTACATATATCGTACTGACCCCCCTTATGCGGGGGCTGTGTTTCTTGCCCGCAGGTACCGACGCACAGGTGAGAGACCCTCCACACTAGGATCCTTGTTGTCATTGAAGTGCCCTTTTTCTCTCAGGAGCCGATTTTGGGTAGTCTCCTATGTTTCTATGTTTTGTGAACGTATTGACACATGTGTATTGTTCAGTACTTTTGTCTAGAGGTCTGTGGATACTTGTGGGTTACAGGTGTATTGTATGATTTTGGATACTGGATCAGGCGGCGGGATCGCATTATGTACTTATATGCGTAACATGTTTATTAGGCGGCAGGACCGCAGCGGTGACCTCGTCGGCCCGCTTTTATATTTATGTATAGATGTGTATATGTTTCTGTATATCCTGGGAGTTGCTGCAGGTGCGGTTAGTCAATAAAACAGAGGAAACTCTGATGAAATTTCAGTAGAATTCCAGACTAGATTATAAAGGAATTTCGTTTAGTATGTGTTTACGTGCCCCTATTGGGCACTGGTCACGACCCCAGGGTGGGGTGTGACAATTAAGTTCTGGGTGTTGGTTGGTGCAAGTGTCAACTTTAAATGAGAATAACCTTCAACACATATGGAACTGGATGACCCATGACATGTCAAATACAAGACCTTTGAGTTAACTTTCCAACGCACTTGGTTTCACCTTATTCTGAGCTAGAATGAAGTAGTTAAGCCCATTTCTGTAGAGCCCTCCCATGCAGTGATGCCACACGGGCAGCCACAAAAGCCTTGTGGCATCTCACGACCCATGTGACTGACCTGGGGCATAAAATGGTCACTTTGTGGCCAAGGGTTGTGCCACGACAGGCCATATGAGCCGTGTGGTGTGGCACCGGCTATGATAGCGAAAATTTTTCTGTGTAAAATTACCGTCTCATAATTTTTGAAAAATTTTCTAATTATGGTTTGACGGACCAGTAAACAGATCGTATGACTTCACACGGCTCGTGAACCAGTCTGTGAGGTGACACTTAGGCAAAAACTTCCAAGTGTTGCCCAAGTTTCCAATTTCTAGAAATTGGCTAAGTGTTGGTTCACGCGCACTCTACACAAAGCATGGAGTGCCACACGACCCATGTAACCTCAAGTGAGGTGACACTTTATCAATTGTTTTCACCATTTCATTAATGGCGTTATCGTGAATTTAATCAATTCTAATGACCTTCTTAGACTTCCAATGCTATCTTAACCTCCCCAAAAGACCTAAACTTTATTGCAAAGGATCAAAGTCATTACTCTCAACTTGAATACACTCTCAAATTCTCTCAAGAGCCTCCATCAAAAGCCCAATACAAATTCAAGGAAACGCAAGAGCAAGTTTTGGATTCCAAGACCCACTTCTAAGCTTCAAGTCTTTCACAACCAATTTCAAGAAATTCAATGTCTAAGGTATATGGGTTTCAACCATTAGATCCTTTCACTCATGGTGCCCAACCTTCCCTTTTTATGAAATTACATGTCCAACCTTCCTTTTTTATGAAATTACATGTTTCCAAGTTGTGTTACATATGGGTATCACTCATTATTGATTATAATCATATACTATGTTGGGGTTTCATGAAAAGTTGATTGAAAACACATTCTTACTCATTTTAACTCTACACTATAAGATGATTTGCCTATTGTGACTATGCATGTTTTGAGCTATGGAGCTATGATCTAGGATGATATTTGATGGGGGTTTTCAATGTATTTCACATGAGCATTTTACTAAGTGTTGGTGGGTTAATTTACATTAAGTTTTCTCACATGATTTTACTCTTGAATTGCATGATTATGATCTAGCATTACACTCCCACCAAGTGTTTGATAAAATGTCCAGTTAATGGTTCTTAGGTTATTGAGGGTCTATTGCTTGATTTGTGGTTAAGTGACTTTATGATGATGAAAGGAATGTATGTATGTATTAAATTCATGGAAAGTACTTATGATATTATAAATGAATTGTTGGGCTCCCTTGCTTGTTGTGTTCTTGAGGAAAAGAGAAGTTCTTACTTGATACTTGAATGTGGTGGTTTGATGAACTATTTTCATGAATCCTACCAAAAAGATTATATCATATGGTATGGATATTCTATAAGATCTATTGAAAAGGTTATGCCATAAGGTAGAGTGACTCATGCTTCCTACCGAAAAGATTATATCGTAAGGTGAGGTTGTCCTATAACTCCTACCGAAAAGACCATGCTGGAAGGTACAATTCATGGTCCCTATCGAAAAGATTATATCGTAAGATAGAATAATTCACTGCTCCTTGATGATATTCACGCTCCAATAAGAAAGCGGTCGATGTCAGCAATTAACCTAACCAAAGGTTAGGATCGAATCCACTGGGAATACAGGGCTTGACTACAAGAACTCACTATTAATCATTTTGAGTATTTATCATTAAAGCCTCTAAGTGTGTGGGGGGGGGGGGGTTGTGAGTTGAAAACAAAAGTATAATAAATACTACACTATTATGCGATAAAACACTCAATTTTAGGGACAACTTGGGAATTGTGTTCCCCATGGTTCTTCGACTCGATTACCCTAGACAACATAACTACAATTAGGTAGGACAACAACTTAGGTTCTTCCAGCACTCTTGTGAAGGTAAAGGTCGAATTTCACCATGGCGCATGATCGGTAACCATGGTGCGCCAGCTAACCGTTAACCATTGTCCCAGTCAACCTCCCCTTGGTTAGGTTTGGCTGATTAGACGAGAACACATCAATTGAGTCCTGTCATTTACTTCCCTTTTCCTATTCATCACTACCTTGGTTGGGATCATGATAGTAGGCAGGGTTTGGTGTTGGCCACCACCAAAAAACAACCGAAATGAAGGAAAATAAACAATACATCAAGAATCCTAATCATAGAAATACAATAAATTAGATCATCTCAAATCAACTACCCATGGTTCCCACAACCCCAAGTTGTGGATTCTTAGCAACTCATCACTAAAGCAAAACCTATAAAAGTCCAAAGAGAAGACATAGTTTAGAGTTTTACCTAAAGAAATGAAGAATGATAGCACCACAAGTTGCAAACCACAAGCTTGATATATTGAGAATGAATACAATATGGGATTTGCACTCTCCAAAAGTGGATTTTCTAAGAGAAAATGAAAATCTATGCTAAAACCCTAAGATATTCTAGAGAATATACAGAGGTGATGTTCAATGTTCAAAATCTAGAATATCCTCAAATAAGACCCTAACTTAAAGTATTTATAGTAGTTACACATTTAGCCCTAAATATTAAACAGAAAAAATAGCTGGCAGTTAGTGCGTCCCGCAGATACGACTTGTAGGGTGATCTACGAGTCGTAATTGGGGTCTCGTATCAGGTGTTTGGCATTTTGGACTCAATTGGTACAACCCACTGGTACAATTCGTTGCTTAGGCTACGACTCCTATGCTCCTCTCATAGTTTAGGCCTCCAGGTTTTGGTCCAAAGTTTTGGCTCTTTGTTTCCTGCTATAATTCCTCCTATGCGAGTCATCTTGAGACCTACAACACGTAGAGTGGCCTCGTAAGGCTGACCTTCACTTAGCAGATTTCTGATTTTTGCTCTCTTTTTTTGGCTACGAGATCACCCTATGACTCATTGCTTGGGCTACGACTCGTAGGTGAGCTCGTATGTTCTGCATTTCAGCAAAATCTGCAACTTTTCTCTAAAATCATGCCAACCTACCTTTTCTACAATAAGAACACAAAACCACATAAAAACCATAAAAGGTCGGATTAAGAACTCACAAAATTCCTTCTTTTAGGCATCAAATGTGTTGTATTTTGACAGCACGTCAACCCCCTCAACTTAGAACTGTTGCTTGTCCTCAAGTGACGACTCATTCTAAGTAGACACTGAGAAACACATAGCAGTTATACTAATGGCATATACATCATTTACTCTAATTCAGGTAGCCAACTTTCATTGTCAAAACAAGATTGCAAAGCTACTAAGCAAAACAAAACACAAAGATACATCTGGCAACCCAACTATGATAAGCTAAGGAGAACCAACCGTCCATAATCACTGGTATAGTCATATGCTAATCAAGTAGTGAAAATACCATCACATAAAAGAAGTATGTCTTATTCACTCAAAAAGCATTTAGAATTCAAGGAATGTGGAAGCATTCGCACTCTCGCAAATGAAAGTTATGCAAAATAACTAACACCATAGGCTTGCCCCTATACTCAATTTCTAGATTGACGACAAAGTAGATTTGGATCACTTTAGGACTTAATGGATTGTAACATAGGCTCGTGGGGCTTTGGTATGACATTTTAGGCAAGTAGTGACTAAAAGCTATCCTTGAAGCATGTTTGCCAATACTTTTACCTTCATAACCCAAACATTTTCATTACATCCACCCTTATTCTCCTATCTCAAGCTTTCCTCAGGTGCCTTTTTTTCTTTTCAGCTGTGCCTTCTTTTTGAACTCATTTTTGCTAATTTATTTCAATTCGAGGCCCTTTTTATTTCTTTTTCCTCACCCGGCTCATTATTATTTTTTATTTATTTCTTTCTCTCTTTCCCAACTAACCACCTTATTTTCATTACTTTACCAAAATAACGGTCACCTTCAACTTAGGCTTTTAGCTTGAGGTGAAGTACACAATATCTAATCCCCAAACTAGGGCCACCATTTGTAGCTACCCTCAACTTAGCCTTTAGTCTCAATCAAGGTTCATATATTCAAGACTAGACCAGGGTTAATATCAAGGTGTTTCATCAAACAATGTTAAGCTAGTAAGGTGTCAAAAAAGAAGGAGTACATGAGAAGCTCAAACATTTGAAACAAAGGGTTCACTAACACATTTGGTAGGTCATTTAGGCAAAAGAGGGTTCAGTAGAAGAACAAAGGCCTAAGATCCCTTCCAATCAACCACATCAACAAACCAATCTTAGAGTAACAAGGCAAATTCTGAGTTCATATATGATACATGAATGCAACAAAATAAGCTCACAACACACATGACATTGCACACACAATCAAGTATAGACTTACAGGTCATGCTTCAAGTCTCAACTTACCTTTACATTATCAAAAAAAATATCACTACATAATCAAAATGCATGATTGTATTAATAACCAACAATCTCAAAATATTTGGGGGTACCTAAATTTTCCAAACCATACAAAAAGCATTTAAAACTATGTATACACCAAAAGACCATACTACTACGTATTTACTCATTATCTATGCTACCTAAATATGCCAATTCAATAGAAATTAAAACATCAACAAGGAAAAAGAATCATGACAGAAAAACCTTGGGATCAAATATAAGGGAAGTTATGGACTCGAGGCTACTCAGACTTCACCTTAGTTCATAACTTCCCACACCGCACCAAAATAGAATACTTTGTCCTCAAAGTAAAGACATGTAGAAAAACCAAAGAATAGAAACATATATATATATACCAATATTTTAACACTAACATCCGAAAGAAAAGTAAAAGAAACATCCACCGTAAAACATTTAAAACAAATACAAAACCAACATAACGAAAATGTTGTCCAACAAAAAGAACAAAGTATCCATATATAAAAGATAAGGACTGGTGTCAAAAGTCAAACATCATGGTGCTCAAGCACCGATATCTATCTGGTCAGTAGGGTGCTAGGTCATAACCTCCTCCTCAGCATCTGGGTCGCAGCTGTGTGTGAGCTACCCTATCCATGTGAAGTTTGTTGCTCCCTATCTCTCTGTATAGCCGCCATCAGTATCGACTCCTGCACAACCTCCTTTGGTATTGAATACTCCTCTAGTGCTACTGGATCATCAGTCCCAGTCCTTTTTTGGCTCAAATCTGGGTCATTTGTCTCAAGGAGCCTCTTCCCGTAAGCATGCGGGCGGTCAGCTTAACAGTTAAAAACCTCATCACACGTCGATGCAACCTTCGGGACTGCAACAGTGGCTGCTAAAATTTGTAATAAGTCAGCCTTAAACATGGATAACTCTTGTGTCATTGCTCTCGTGTCAGTAGGCCGAGCACCCTCAAGCCTCCTCTAGACTCACGCCTCGAATGCATCTACTCGAACATCTACTACTCTTACCCTCTCATCTACCAAATTGCGCGCGAATGCCTTTACCCTTTCCTCTGAGTCCTGAATAGTTTGGCTGATCCATGGTATTACTTGAGTTGCTAAAGCCTGTAGCCTGACCTATGTTGCAGGCACCCTGCACATCAGTGCCTAAAAAGCAATAGCAGAGATAAGAGAATCAACCTGAATTGTCGATAATGCTGGTGTTGGAGGATGGCGTAAACTTTATCTTAACAACTGGTGAAGGCTCTTTAGTGGCTAGAGTAGTGCTGGTGGTAGCTGGAGTCAAACCCTGAGTTTGAGGCTCAACCGGGAATGGATCTGGGATGGCTGAAGGAGCTACATGTGGTAGAGCCACTAGGTTCTTATCATCCTTTATCAGGTTGGGATACATGGTGTGTGACCACTATGTGTTGGTCCCGGTGGCGGTCGATAGGAACACCTGTTGCACTGCACAATCGGTGGATCAAGACAGGGAATGGCAGTGAGGTGTTCGTCCAGACGGCTGACTTGTGAATTTTCTCAAATAATTTAGACCCAATCTATCTCATAACCAACTAGGATGCTGGATAATAACACGGCTCGCTCTAGGGTGATCACATTTTCCCTGAAAGCAGGCCGGATATGCCAAAAGATAATCAACCACCAAAACTTGGCCTAGAAAGAGAGGTGGACTTTCACTATTAGATCTGCGTGGTTTGTAACCCACATTGGCTCGAACCCCCCTTTACAAATCTGGATGGAAATCCACTACAGCAGCTCGGTCCTGGCCTCAACATCTTTCTCACTCACCTCTCTCCTTATTTTGTTAATGTGACCATTCTACTCTGTGGCAGACTAAGGAACTCTGCAGGTGGGCCCAAAATGAATCCGTTGGATCATCTCCTCCAAAATAGGAACTCTCTGGCCCAGACTGACACCACTCGTAATCTAGGCTGCTCAATCGGCTTCTTATTCTTTGGCAACCCTTGGTGAAGTATAGCAAGATAGGCTGCATAAAACTCACGGACTATATAGGGGGCATACTTTCCCAGCTGTTGTGTAGTCCATCGAAGTATTTGCCTTTCTATCTCTACATCTAACCCTTGCACCTAACCCTTGCACCCTATCCAACCCAGAGTCGTTTAGGCTAGACTTCTCATGGAATTGTAGAAACGGTTTGCCCTGACCCTTTGGCTCTAACCCTTGGTCATATATTACTTTCGTCCCTACAACACACAATCTGAGGTCGATCAGGGGCTATGATTATACCTCCTCATGTGGAGCTTGTGACCCCTCCTCAGAATCTGTCTCAGTGTGTGTGGAGGTCATCTGTGGTGAGTTACTCTCAGATCCATCCCCATCACGCTTCTGTTCCTCCTCTTCAGACTAGGAGGAACTGCTTACTTCCATAGGTTCCTGAGCTGTACGAGCCTGAGTCTGAGGTACATTAGCCTCAGGCTATTCTGACCTTGTGAACTTCTAAGGACCCCTCAAATCTCTCAGTCTCGGAAGACTCATCCACCAACCTCCTTTGGAATGTTTGGATTCCTTGTTTATCTTTTTGAGGCATGATATCTGCAAACCAACTATACAACAACATGTGAGCTTCAAGATGTTTGACCAAACAATGATCACATAACAAAGAACAAGAAATAAAAACACTTAAATATTGAAATCAAAAGAGAATATCACTAATACAGTTGCAGGTCTGCAGTTATGAGATACAGGTACAACTCGTAGGGTGTCCTACGAGTCATACTCTAGCTTCGTAGTACGAAGGTCTCTAAGAAAAATGAAATCTAGAATCAGATATGAAGTGCAGTTACGACTTGTAGGGTGGCCTACGAGTCGTAGTCTAGCCTTTTTGAAACCCCAGTTAGACTTACGGGAACCCTACTATGAGTCATAGATGGGTCCCGTATGAGAAATGTAAAGGTACCACAGGTAACTGGTGCCTGCTATGAAGGATCACTATGACTCGTAGGGGAACCTACGAGTCGTAGGGAGGCCTTGTAGCTGAAAACAGAAGATATCGGTAGTGCCTATTACATTCCTACAAAACCACAACACCTCAAACAACAACCAAGCATTGGCAATCATCATAGTAATACATTATAATTGAAACAAAATTAAACCCACTATGATGTAAGGCAATTATAACAACCATTAACCCCAAAGATCAAAGTCAATCCCACATTATATCTCATTAAAACCCATAAACACAACATCTCCAAATTCATGCCTATTATCAACCCAACAATCCCCTCAGATTCTAGGAAAACTTAAGCACTTCCAATTAAGTCTAGCAAGATTTGACGTATTAAAACATACCCATATTTTCCACATTCCGGTTCTGAAAATACTTTTTATAAAGGATCAGAAAAACAATTAAGCACAATACTCAAGTGACCATCACTTTTACAGCTACAACCACACACACAAGATTTTCAAACAAGGCTCAAATCATAAAAGGATTTTCAAAGCACTCAAACCCTAACTTTCATATCTAAACACAAGAATCATCACATGGGTATGAATCCTCATGATCAAACCAAGCACACAATCATCTCAAGAATGAAGCTCACCAAAATAGTGCACTAAAAGGTTAATCACGAAGCTTACCAAACGAGAGAAGAATCAAACTGATGCAAAGTAGAGAGCAAAAGATGCCAAAACCCTAGAGAATAGTATTCTCATCAGAGTATTCGCCGGAAAGTGATGTGGCAAGCTAGGTTTTATTTGGAATAGTAAATGGGGGAAAGGATTATGGGGGTTTCTGTCGGAATTAGGTTAATGGAAATGAATTTAGGGGTTAAAATTTATTTTGACCCCTTTTATACTAAATTGGGTCACATTTTAAAAAGTTGCAGATTGGGGTTATTAGATCCTGACTACGAGTCATAGGGTGTGTTATGACTCGTAGGTCCTGATCTCGTAGCAGACCCAACACTTGTAAAAATTTTGACTTCATACTTGAGCACTACGAACCCTAATTATGACTCGTAGAGGATCCTATGAATTGTAAGGTTGGATCGTTGTGTGTGTGCCAACTTTTAATCGGCACTATTTCCCTCTACGAGGCTTGACTATGAGTCGTAGTGGTGACTACGACTCTTAGGCCTGCTCGTAGGGGTTGCTCTAAGTGCCAATTTGTTCACATCTTCAGTTCTTAGCTTCCACCTGCAGGTCGTCTCAAAACATAGCAATCTTCTGAACATCACAACTGAATCAATGTCTTCCAAATTACAAAGAAACAACTTGTTAGCACTAAAAATTTCAAAATTGAAAAAAACTAAAAATCACCACATATGCTTGGGTTTCCTCCCAAGAAATGCCTTGTTTAATGTCGTGGCTCGACTTGGTCATCATTTATTATCAACACTCATCAAGAGGCCAAACCTCACTCTTCAGTTCATCTAGGTGTTTCATTAGCTGGTGGATGTCGAACATGACCTTTGTATCATTGACCCTAAATGAAGTTGACCTGAATCCATATCGATAAGAGCTCTCCGAGTAGCTAGAAATGGTCTTCCCAAAATGATGGGTACCTTGAAATCAACCTCACAATCAAGAATCACAAAATCCGCTTGAAAGATGAATTTATCAACTTTAACAAGCACATCAAGGAGTATTCCCTCTGGCTTTTTGATAGTTCTATCCGGTATGAGCAATTTCATTCGTGTCGGAGTGCCAAGCCCAAGCTTTTTAAATATGGCAAGAGGCATTAGATTGATTCTCGCTCTTAAGCCACACAATGCTCTTGCAAATTCAACATTACCAATGGTGCAAGGGATGGTGAATGCACCGAGGTCCTCTCATTTTAGAAAAATGCATTTGGTTATGATCGCACTACATTAATGGAGCTTATATGAGAACTCTTAGCTCAAAGTGCATTTCTTTGTCACCAAAACTTTCAAATAGTTGGCGTACCCAAACATCTTCTCCAAATATTCTAGAAGGGGAATGTTGATGGATAGTTGCTTCAACAGCGAGATGAAGTGTTTGAATTTGCCCTCCTCTTCTTTTTTCTTAAGCTTTTGAGGGAAACAATGAGGAGTCTTTGGGATTGACTTACTTTTTTCATGCTTCCTCACATCTTCTCTTTGCATCCCAACAATCTCCAGACCTTCTCCCTCAGCCACCATTTCACCACCAATACCCTTCTCATGAACTTCATCCACAATCACCCACATAAAGGGATCAACAGTGCTTTTGCCACTCCGAGTCATGACTTCCATGCAATGCCCTTCATTTTTAGGATTTTGAACTGTGTTACTTGGTAAGGTTCCTTTTCGGCGTTGGTTCAATTGCAAAGAAACTTGTATAAATTGTCATTCTAGTTGCTTAATCGCCACAAAGTGAGACTCTATTTTTTGGTTAATACTTGAAATATCTGCTTCATTTCCTTCAAGGTCTCATCTTGAAGATCGACTCTCTTTAACAACTTGTCAAACATCTTTTCAAGCCTCGAAGTGGGGGGCACATAAGGACCATCTCTATATCCATCTCTTCTACCCCACTCGACATTCGGCACTCTATCCCTTTCATAGTAGCCACCTCAGTTGTCTCTATAAGCGCCATCACAGTTGTAGTTCCAATCTTGATTCCTGGAACCTTACCTCAAATTGTCCGAGTTGGAACCTTGGGGGTTATTTCGAAAACTCGCTACTTAATTGCTCATGAAGCAATCATCTTCATCAAAGAATAGATCTTCATACATGGGAGCCTTAGGAGTTTGGTGAGTGACAGCTTGGACACTTGCTTGGTTTTGCTTCAAGACCAAGTCCATAGTTGTGCAAAGTTGAGCAAGTTGCTCAATGATCTCTTCATTGACCTTTACTTGCTCATTGTTGGTGTTGACCGCACAAGAAGTCTTTATCGAACCTCGCTCTCATTGACCCCATGCTCTATTAACCACTTGCTCCATCCTTGCAACTATTAATGCAAAAGGTTGCTCAAGAAACATGCCTCCCATGATTGTGTTGACGCAAGCTTGACTATTCTCGTCAAGTGCTCGATAGAATATCTCAACCAAGGCATCGTCAACAATCTTGTGATCGGGGACCATCCTCAAGCATTTGGTAAATCTCTCCTATATGGTACTAATAGATTCACCCAACAATTGCTCAAAATTGTTTATTTGATCTTTGAGCTTTATCTTCTTTGATATTCGGAAAAATATTTCTTGAAACACTCTCTGGAGCTCTTCCCAACTTGTTATTGTACCCGAAAGAAGCTTAGACAACCATACAGCTGCATTCCCAATTAGTGAAAATGGAAACACCCGCAAACCAACAACATCAAGAGAAAGATTTTATGTCCCCATGACAGTCTTACAGACGTAAACTAAATTGTGGACATGAGGACGAGGATCCTCAAAAGGTAGCCCTATAAAAAACCCACAGTTTTGGAGCATTTGAAGTAACCCACTTGACAACGAGAACTTAGCGTCTATTAATAGTGGAGGTAATAGTATAGCACCTGTAACGTCCATAGCCATAGGGTTCAAGCGATATTTGTTCCAACCATAAGCATTCTTGTTGAAATCCCTAATTTGTGGTCCATCATCCCTCGGGGATGGATTATCTTCTATTCTCATATCACCATTCATATTCATTTCTTCTTCAATCGCAACTTCCTCATTCACTTGAGCCATTCTTCTAAAGAGTCAATGGATCTCCAAATTGATTAGAGCTAAGGGATTTCCTTGGCTCCTTCTGTTAGGCATACAACCTAGTACACCTTGCAAGTAAAATCAAACAACAAAAACCAAAATAAAAGTAAAATAAAAGAGACTTTACAAATTAAAACTTAAACTAACTAATAATGAAATCTAGTCAAAACCTAGTCATATTCCCCAGCAACGATGCCATAATTTTTTGATGATGTTCATGCTCTAATAAGAAAGAGGATGCAGTCAGCAATTAACCTAACCAAAGGTTAGGGTCAAATCCACAGGGAAATCACTATCAATCATTTTGAGTATCTTTCACTAAAGTCTCTAAGTGGGAGGGGGGGAGGTTGTGATTTGAAAATACAAGTAAAATAAATACTACACTACTATGCAAGGAAACACTCAATTTTAGGGACAACTTGAGAATTTTGTTCCCCATGGTTTGTCGACTCAATTACCCTAGACAACATAACTACAATTGGAAATTCGCATGCAAGACAGTAATTTAGGTTCTTCCGGCCCTCTTGTGAAGGTGAAGGTCGAATTTCACCTGATGTCGGCAACCATGATGTGCCAACTAATAGTTAACTATTGTCCCAGTCAACCTCCCCTTAGTCAGATTTGGTTGACTAGACGAGAACACATCAATCAAATCCTGTCATTTACTTCCCTTTTCCTATTAGCCACTACCTTGGTCAGGATCATGATAGTAGGTGGGGTTTGGTGTTGGCCACTACCAAACAACAATCAAAATGAAGGAAAATAAACAACATATGCAAAAAGAAAAATAAAAATAAAAAAATAAATCTAGATCATCCCACAAGCCTAAGTTGTGGGTGCTTAGCTACTTAAATCTAAAACAAAACTAATAAAAATGCAAAGACAAGACATAGTTGAGAGTTTTATCCAATGCAATGAAGAATGATAGCATCACAAGTTGCAAACCACAATCTTGATATATTGAGAATGAATATAGTATGGGATTTGCACTCCCCAAAGTGGCTTTTCCAAGAGAAAATGAAAATCTATGCTAAAACCCTAAAATATTCTAGAGAATATTCAAAGGTGATGTTCAATGTTCAAAATCTAGAATCTCCTCAAACAAAACCCTAATTTAAAATATTTATAGTAGTTACATATTTAGCCCTAAAAATTACACAAAAAAGATAGCTGGCAGCTAGTGCATATCGCAGGTACGACTCGTAGGGTGACCTACGAGTCATAATCGGGGTCTCATATTAGGTGCTTGGCATTTTGTACTCAATTGGTTTGACCTACTGGTATGAGTCATTGCTTGGGCAACGACTCGTATGCTCCTCCCATAGTCTAGGCCTCCATATTCTGGTCCAAAACTTTGTCTCTTTATTTCCTTCTACGATTCCACCTATACGAGTCGTATTGAGACCTACGACTCCTAAGGTGACCTCGTAGTGTTGACCTCCACTTAACAGATTTCTGATTTTTGCTCTCTGTTTCTAGCAATGATATCACCCTATGACTCGTTGCTTGGGCTACGACCCGTAGGTGAGCTCGTATGTTCTGCACTTCAGCAAAATCTGAAACTTTTCTCCAAAATCATGCCAACCTACCTTTTCTGCAATAACAACATAAAAACACATAAAAAGTCATATTAAGACTCACAAATTCCTTGTTTTAGGCATCCAATGTGCTACATTTTGACAACACATCACTTTTACCCAAAAGATTATATCATAAAGTAGGGCACGCCTTATATTATTTACCGAAAAGACTCTTTCGTAAGGTAGGTGTATTGGTATCACTATCGAAAAGGTTATACTGTAAGGCGAGTGGGTGGTTATATGGTCTATCTCAAGAATGTTTGTGTAAGGTTCGAGCATACTTATATTCCACATTGGGTTTACGTTCCTTGATTATGACTAAGCATGTTTTACTTCAAGCATTTATCAGGCACGCCACATTGACATTACGCTATGTCTTGCTTAAGCTTATGCATTTTAATTATGTTATCTATCTTCTGTAGCATTGCATCCTGCATACTTAGTACATTCAAACATACTAACGCATACTTTATGCCTACATGATGTTACCATGTAGGAACCGGAGCTCTTTACGATCATCCTCCATGTGGTTAGTTTTGGACATCTTGAAGTTAAGCTTTGGTGAGTCGTCAAATTCGGGGACACTAGCTACGCCACTACTGGTTATGTTATCTCTTTTTGTTGAGCTCTTGATACTATGAGGGTGAGCCCGAAAAGTATCTTGGCCCCCACCCATTCTATGTCTAGAGGTGGTGCTGGACAAGTGATGGAATTATGCTTGAGCTTTGACTCTTCTATGGTTTATGCTATTAAAGACTTCCTTTAGTTCCTTTATCCTTATTTATACCCTCTTGATGTTGATTACTTTTCTTCCACAACCAAGGATGTGTGATTGATATGCTAAGAGGCTTGTTTAGGTCCCTTTGAGTTTCCATTCACCGTGTCACGCCTAGGTCTAGACTTAGGTCGTGATACCAGCACTGAAGGACTATTGTTGTTCCCCTAGAGAACCACTTGGCCTTATCATCACATCTTACTCAATAACGGAAGAATACTCAATGAAACCATTTAGAAACAAACCCAGAGATATCATAATAGTTTTTAAAATATGTTAAGTCTGAAAGTAAAATAATCAATGATTCTCCACTCTAGGTCTATGAAGCCTCTATTCTAATTGCCTAGAAGGTACTATGACAGGCCATGGCTACCTAACTCAACAAATAAAGAACTGGATAAAATAAGAACAAGCTCTTTCGAAAAGTAAGGAGGGCTTACCAACCTCTAGATCTCGGAACTCTGAACCTCAACAGTGCATTTACTGAAGTCCTCTATCTCTCATATCTATATCATGAAATGATGCAGTGCTAAGTGATGTCAGTACGTGGCATGTATCATATGTAAGAATGGCTAATGTAAACATACAGGGCTCGACAAAACTCAGTGAAGTCAATTTAAAACTCAACTTAAGACTTGACTCAGTGAATATGCAGATTAAGTCCCAAAAAAGGACTTAATGTTATTATAAACTCGCTAATGCATGCCTTTTCACTCGGGCAAGGTACTGGGAGGATGCCACAATGACATTGCTTCATTATACTATCACCGACTCATAGGTGATGGGTGTACGTACAAGAAACTCCCAGATAGGTCCCCTAATTATAGTACTCTGATGTTAATGTGATGGTATGAGTCTTGATTGATAGTGATATGATAGAGTTCTATTCCTTACTCTGAGTTGAGGTTGAGTGATTGATGAGTTGATATTGTTTATCCCATTTTTCATACGATACATTCCATTTACTAAAGCCCCTTTAGCACTGTATTATTTTATGATGCAGATTCAGCAGATAGAGGACTTCAGTAGCCTAATCCTTGAGGTTCAGAGCTTCTTGATAACATATCATGGTGTGTCCTCTTCTACATTCAGAGGATGGTTATTTATTTAGATTTATTGAGTTACTTTTCTTTAATTATGGTAGCCATGGCCTGTCATAGTACCTTCTTAAATAGTAGTTATAGAGGCTTCATAGATGTGACAGATGATGTTTGATGTTGGGGTTCCTTTTCCCCCTTTTTGTTCTACTTTTAAACTAAGTTTGTTTGCTTAATCTTGTTTCTTATGATAGATATCGATGATGAGTCTGATATCCTACTGATAGTTAGAATATTCTTTATTATCATCCATAAATGAATTGATTAAACGAATGCGATGAGATTAGGTGATTTGCTTGGGGGCTAGCAATAGTCTTCGAGTGCCAGTTACGCCTAGGTTACCCTCCCGGGGCGAGATAAACTTGGTATCATAGCCCATAGTTTGAGAGTCCTAGGGAGTCTATGAAGTCATGTCTAGTAGAGCCTTGTTTATGGGTATGTTGTTTACCATACTTCACAAGCCGGAGGCTATTGGACATTAGGAAGTGTTACCCTTCTTCTGTGATCTTAATTCATGCGATAGAGTTTAACTCTACGAAGTACCTTCTTTTAATTTGTGTGTTGTACGTATTACAGTAAATGTTGCCAAAGAGAACAGTTGCTCAGAGAGATGCCACAGCCCCAGCTACTGAGAATACCCAACTTGAGGTCTTGGTCCAGACAGAAGCAAGAAGACGAGGATGGCCTGCTAGGACTGCTGAGGTCCTACAGGCACCCCCTGCTCTGTCCCAGCCTGCTCCCAGCACCGAGCCAGAGTTTAGGGGAGCCACTACTATGCTGACTCAGTTGGTGGCCTCCCAAGGTAACAACCGAGGTCTACAAGCTCCCAGCTCTAGCTTACAGGAGCCCTCAGCTACAACCCGACTTAGAGATTTCCTGAGGATGAAACCGCCAGTGTATATGGGGTCTAAGGTTGAGGAGGACCCACAGAACTTTATTGATGGAATTTATAAGGTCCTAAAAGTGATACATGCTAATGAGATTGAGGGAGTGGAGCTTGCCTCCTACTAATTTAAGGATGTTGCTAATGTCTGGTTCAACCAATGGGAGAAGACTAGGGGTGAGAATATATAGCCTACAATATGGGAGGAGTTTGAAACTGCCTTCCTTGACCACTTCTTTCCTCAAGAGTTGAGGGAAGCGAAGGTGGATGAGTTCGCGAACCTAAAGAAAGGAGGAATGATAGTGAAGGAGTACAATCTTAAGTTTATTAAGTTGTCTAGGTATGCTCCGTAGATGATCCAAGATATGAGCGCCAGGATGAGGAAGTTTGTATTTGACCTGGGCAAACATGTGCAGAAGGAGTGTAAGGCAGCCTTATTGATCCCCAACATAGACATCTCCAGAATTATGGTGTATGCCCAGCGGACAGAGGAGGATAAGAGAAGGGATAGGGAGGAGCAGATGCACAGCAAGGCAAAATCAGCAGGATATGAGCCTAGCCAGCAGAAGAAGAATAAGGGTGACAAGTCCTACTTCCAAAAAAGATCATCTCATCATGCACCTTCTATAGCAAGTGTGCCAGTTCAACCAAACATATATGATCAAAAGTCTCAGGGATTCCAGAATTTTAAGGCTCAGAGTGCCCGATCTCAGGCTAGTGTGACTCAGGGCCCAAAGGGAAAGCCACCCTATGGTAATTGTGGGATGATCCATCTGGGTAGGTGTCGTCTGGGAACGGATGCTTGTTTCCTATGTGTATAGGGGGGTTACTTCCAGCTTGAATTCACGAAGAGGAGACGAGGTGAAGAAAGCAATAGAGCACAGTCCGCAGTAGCACCCCTTAGCTGGAATCCAACAGAGGGGAAATACTATAGGTACAGGAGACGAGATGAACCGCCTTTATGCTTTAGGTAATCGACAGGATCTGGAGGCTGCACCAGATATTTTTATGGTTATACTTCGAGTCTTTACCTTTGATTTTTATGCATTGCTTGATTCGGGTGCACTTTATCTTTTGTGACTCCTTTTGTGGCTAGTAAGTTTGGGATTCTTCCAAAGTGTTTGCTTGAACCTTTTACTGTTTCCGCTCCTAATGGTGAGTGTATCTTAGCTGAGAGAGTTTACAGGGATTATGTAGTGTGCATTTATCATAGAGACACCTTAGTTGACCTGGTAGAATTGCAGATGGTTGACTTTAATATGATACTTGGCATAGATTGCCTTGATGTTTGTTATGCTTTTGTTGACTGTATAACCCGAATTGTTAAGTTCCAATTTCTTAATGAGCCTATTCTAGAGTGGAAAGGGAGTTCTGTTGCACCTAAGGCAAGTTTATCTCTTATCTTAAAGCTAAAAATTTGATCTTCAAAGATTGCATTTATCACCTCGTGCAAGTTAAGTCTGATGATGTTGAATCTTCTACTCTTGAGTCAGTCCTGGTTGTGAATGAGTTTCCTAAGGTGTTTCCTGATGATCTACCTAGTGTCCCTCCTGCTAGGGAGATTGACTTTTGGATTGATGTTCTTCCTGAGACCCAACCAATTTCAATTCCACCCTACAGAATGGCCCTCACAGAGTTGAAAGAAGTGAAAGAACAGTTAAAAGACTTGGTAGAGAAAGGTTTCATAAAGCCTAGTGTCTCTCCTTGGGGTGCTCCTACCCTATTCATGTGTAAGAAAGATGGCTCTCTCAAAATGTTCATAGACTACCAACAACTGAACAAGGTCACCAGAGAGAATAAGTATCCTCTCCCTAGGATAGATGATCTGTTTGACCAACTTCAGGGTGCCACTTGTTTCTCCAAGATAGACCTCAGATTGGGTTACCATCAGTTCAAGGTGAGGGAAAGTGATATTACAAAGATAGACTTTAGGACACAGTATGACCATTTTGTGTTCTTGTAATGATTTGGTAATGTTCTTGTGTATCCTCTCCCTAGCATTTCTCATCATTCTGTCTCTTTCGGACAAGGTCATCAACTCATCTCATCAACTATCAGCTCAATGGATTAGGAACATTCTTTTCAGATTAAGTTCAACTTTTTTAAGACTCTAAATACATCTATCTCATCAACATCATCATCAACACACTCACTTCAGGACCAAAACCACAACAAGAAGCACATTTACATCATCAAGGCTCTAGAAATCAACCTATAAGTTCATTCTTGTAATCTTTAATAAAGAAATCATATAGGGTTTATATAACAATTCAAATAAGCCATTTAAGTAATAATTCAAGCTTGTGATGATCATCAACTTAAAAAAATACATAAAATAGGTATAATTTTCAATAGAATATTCAAGAATTTAACATATAGATCTCATCACATTCAACTATCAACTTACTTCAATCAATGGGGCACATGGGAGAACAATTTCATATTTTGGGTCAGCCTTACATACCTAGGATGAAGAATAACTTAAGCTTCTTTAAGGAATTGACCCCAAATCTTGAAATCCTCAATCTTTCTCTTTTTCTCTCTCAAGAACTCTCACTTAGAAGCTAGGAAAATGGGTTTTCGAAACCTTAATTCGAAGAAAACGACCCTAATACATGTTTATTAAACTTAGGAGTTGGGAAATGTCTAGAATGCCTCTCACGAATTAAGAGAAAAGTTTCAACCTGGAAATACCCAGTCCGCGTCGCGGACTAGGCGCGTCATAGTGCATTTTTCTTAGAAAAGTTTTCGAACGAGTTTTTCCCCTCCCTTTAAAAAATTAAAGAAAATACAAGTCAGGGTCTGCACCCAGGGTGCGTCACGACCCTGATGCGTACCCTCACTGGTTCGTATTTAAATACGAAAAATTATCTTTTGACTCAATCATTCTAAAATTCGATTGAGACCATTTCCTCACTCAATTTTTTATGTTGATCGTAAATCCCATCTCAGATTTTCCGTTGGATCTTAGGAAGACGTGTTATACACACTATCCCATTGTAGGGGTATTTTGGTAATTTTACAGGGCATCATATTATCAACCCCTTGGAATCATTTGTTCTTGAATGATGAATAGAGGTGGAAATAAGGCACGAGTAGACTTAAGACTGACTAGACAACTTATACTTCCAACTCTTATTCATCCTATATGAACTCCACTCAGACTCAAGAACAAACACATCTACTAGAGAATGGAAACATCAATTAAATTAGGGATAGATACATTACCATTGACATCATCATCATTTAGAACGAATAGATACAGGTATTTGATTCTCACAACTTCAACTTCCTACGTAGTTTCCTCAAAAAATTAATTCCTCCATAGAACTTTGATGGAGGCTATCTCTTTGTTCCTCATCTTACGAGCTTGTCGATCAAGGATTTGTATTGGAATTTACTCATAGGACAGGTTATCCCTTACTCCAGTGCTCTCAACTAGAATCACCAAAGTAGGGTCTCCCAAGCACTTCTTCAACATCGACACGTGGAATACCTGATGAATCTTGTCTAACTCAAAAGGCAATTCTGACTTATAGGTGACCTTTCCAATCCTCCTCACAATTTGATAGGGACCAATATAGGATGGAATCAACTTCCCTTTCTTACAAAACCTTATGAAACCATTCATGGGTGACATTTTTGAGTATATCCAATCATCTACCTCGAATTCTAAGATCCTTCTTATAACATCAGTTAAGACTTTTGATGACTTTGTGTGGTCTTCAACCTCTTTCTAATAACCTTCACCTTCTCCATGGACTAGTGGACAAGATCAGCCTAATAAACTCAGCTTCACTAACCTCAAACCACCCAATTGGTGGTTTGCATCTTCTCCCATACTAAGCTTTATAAGGGGCCATTTGGATACTTACATGATAACTATTATTGTAGGCGAATTTGATCAATGGCAAGTGGTTATCCCAAATGCCCTTGAAGTTGAGCACGCAAGCCCTAAATATATCCTCCAAAGTCTAAATGGTGCATTTTACCTGACCATCTATCTGAGGGTGGAAGGTTGTACTCAGATTTACCTTGTTACCTAATCCCTTCTGAAAAGATCTCCAAAATTTGGAAGTGAATTAAGCTCTTCTGTCCAAGATGATGGACAAGGGAACCCCATGCAACTTCACAATCTCACGAATGTAAAACTTGGCATACTCTTCCGCAGTGTTAATCATCTTCACTGCTAAGAAATGAGTTGATTTGGTTATCCTATCCACGATCACCTATATCGAATCATGTTGCTTTCGGGACCTTGCAAGATTGGTAATGAAATCCATGTTGACCATCTCCTATTTCCATTCAGGAATTTCAAAGCTTTGTGACAATCTACATGGTCTTTGATGCTCAACCTTGACCTGTTGACAATTTGAACACTTAGAGACAAACTCAGCAATATCTTTCTTCATTCCATTCCACTAACAGACTTCTCTCAAGTCATGGTACATCTTGGTGGAGTTAGGATAAATAGGATATCTGGAGCTGTGAGCTTCAGCTATGATCCTCTCTTGAACACTGCAACATCGGGAACACATAATCTACTCTAGTATCTCAACACTACATCTCCCCTTTGGAGAAGACCGTCACCTTTTGCTTGTGGACAACTTCTTTCATTGGAGCAAAACAGGATCTTGGTCTAGCTTTTCCTTTACCTCTGTCACTAGAGATGAAGCAGACCCCTTCTGAACATTGACCCTGCCTTCATTGTTTTCTTCAAGTTGTACTCCCAATCAGACTAATCTATGCACTTCCTTAGTCAACTATTTCTTCCTTTCCGTCACATAGGCAGTGCGACCATAGATAATCTGCTAAGAGTATCAGCAATAATGTTAGCCTTACCTGGGTGGTAGAGAATGCTTATGTCATAATCCTTAAGCAACTCTAGCCATCTCCTCTACCGTAAGTTGAGCTCTTTCTGACAGAAGACATATTGCAAGCTCTTGTGGTCAGTGAACACATCCAGATGCACTCCATACAAGTACTGGCACCAATCTTAAGTGTGAACACCACTGCTACCAACTCGAGATCATAAGTCGGATAGTTCTTCTCATGATTCTTAAGTTGTCTTGAAGCATAGGCTATCACCTTCCCTCGCTGCATTAGCACACAACCTAGACCAACTCTAGATGCATCACAATATATCACAAAGTCTTCCATCCCATCATGCAAGGTCAAAATAGGTGTTGTAGTCAGTTTAGTCTTCAACTCTTGAAAACTTCTCTCTCATTTATCAGACTACTGGAACTTGACCTTCTTCTGGGTCAACTTCGTCAATGGTTCGGACAAGAAAGAAAATGAAATAACCTCAAAAAGTGCCTGAAAATGTGCCTCAGAAGTGCCCTGAATAGTAATTTACATATATTTCAATATCCGTGTGTGATATCAAAAAGTTGACTTCATATTTTTTATCAGGGGAACAATTTAAGAGGGTAATGGGTCTAAGACTAATTTTAGAGTGATCGAATCACAATTTTAATTTCCTAAAAATTAAATTCTAGCAAGGTTTTTGCGCCCTTGGTGTGACGTGCCTTGGGCGCGCTTCAGTGTATTTTTGTGCTGGTTATTTTATTTCTGTCCAAGACTTTTAAGTCTTGAGCCGAAGTCTTCCCATGCAAGAAAATACCTATACTTAGTCATATTTCACCTTCATATCATACAAGACATTCCCAAATACTCGCTCAAACACTTAGACAAATATTTCAACCCAAATTTCATGTTCCAAAACTCTTCCGGATCTTAAGGATTTCACTCAAGCTTCAAGTCTCCATTTCCAATCTTCATCAAGTAACTCTTCAAATCTAAGATATGTGGGTTTCAACCATTAGGTCCTTTCACCCATGGTTCCCAAGCTTACTTTTTAATTAAATTACATGTTTCTAAGTTGATTTTACTTACGGCTCTTCTCTTATGAACTTGACTATGAACTATGTTGGGGTTTTGTAAAAGTGTGACTGTTTATGCATGTTTTGAGCTATGAATCTTAGATCTATCTTGAGATTTTAATGAAGGATTTTGATGTATATTGCATGAGGGTATTAGCAAGTGTTGGTGGGTGGTCTTACATTGAATTCACTTGAATGATTTCACTCTTGAATTGCATGGTTTTACATTAGCATTACAACCCACCAAGTGTGATGAAATGTTAGGTGAATGTATCATGAGTTGTTGAAGGCCTAATGTTTGGCATATGAGTTAAGTGACTTTATGATGATGAAAGGGTGATATGAATGTGTTGATATCATAAGAAGTATCTATTATGTTATGAGTTGACCATAGCCAATTGAGGGGTGATGCCTCAATCACCTAGGATGGAGGTATTAATCCATCAACTAATTGAGGGGTTGGTATCTCAATCACCTAGGATGGCAGTGGTAAGCCATCGACCAATTGAAGTGTTGGTACCTCAATCACCTAAGATGAGGGTGGTAAGACATCAACCAATTAAGGTGTTGGTACCTCAATCTTTTTAGATGGGGGTGGTAAGCCATCAACCAAATGAGGGTTTGGTACCTCAATCACTTCTAAGGGATGGTCTACCTTAGATTCCAAGTACTAAATTGCTTGTTCTATGATGATGGTCTATTCCTACATATGTAATAAGTTCTATATATAAGCATGGTTACTACAAGTATCATTCATGCATGCCATATTCATATATGTTCATCTATTGCCTAGTTATGCATTTTGACTATATTGCCTAGCTATTGTTGCATTGCATCCTACATACTTAAATATTCAAACGTAATAACATATACTCTATACCTACATGATGTTACCATGTAGAAACTGGATCCCCACTTGATTATCCTCCTATTCCACATGGCTAGTGCGATATCTCTCCTACAACTTGGTGAGTCCTCAACTTCAAGGACATACTTCTCTTGAATTATGCAATGTATAGACTCTCTTTTATTTATGGTATGCTTGACTATGAAGGTGAGCCCAGTTTCTTGTCTTGCCCCCCTCCCCAAGTTATATGTTTAGAGGTGTTGTTGGAAAAGTTATGTAATGATGCCATGAGCCATGTCTCCCTTTGATTCTATGATATTTTATGATATGAAAGATGCCCCTTAGCCCCATGTTCCATTATTTCTACTCTTTGTTTGTTATTTAATTATTTCCACGACCAAGGATGTATAATGATATGTTAAGAGGCTTGCATAGGGTCCTTTTAGGTTCCTAATACGCCATGTCACGTCTAGGCCCTAGGCTTGGGTCGTGAAGAAACATGGTATCAGAGCACTAGGTTGTTAATGGTCCTTGACATCTAACACACCGCATTGATTAGAGTCTTACTCATGGTTGTGTTATGCAGCACAAGTATAAGTAAGAGGCTGTGAGACATTTTAGGAAATATTTCCTTTCTTCTTACTCTATGTCGTGCTATAGAAGTTAAGGTAAGGTTTCCCCCCAAACAATTGTTCTTTGCTATGTTAGATTATGCCTAATATAAGAGGAAGAGGAGCCCGCACGCTCGAGGAAAAACCTAATCATGTTGAGCTCCAGGATGCTCACTTTGCTAGCTCATCCAGGATGCTCTCACATTGCTAGCTCAAATTGTGGCTAATCGAGCCAATCAAGGGGCCCAAGCCCCTCATGCTCTTACTCCGGCATCTTGGGTGAGAGACTTAATTACAATGAACCCATTGGAGTTCAATGGGTCTAAAATGAATAAGGACCCTCAAGAATTTATTGATGAGGTATACAAGGTGTCATCCATTATGGGTGTGAGGTCCAAAGAGAAGTGAAACGACCCTAAAATGTTCCTGAAAATGTGCCTCGAAAGTGCCTAGAATTTTAAATTCCATATATGTCAAAATTTGTTTGCTATTTTGAAAATCCGACATCATATTCTTGTTCAGGGGGTCAAATTTAAGGGACAAGGGTTCTAACCCCAATTTTAGAGCAAATGTAGTGAATTTCGAAATTTCAAAGTTTGACAATAACAGTGTTGATCTGCATTCGCCCCAGTGTATTTTCTATCCAGTTTTTAATTTTTGGTCCAAGACTTTTAAGTCTTGGGCCTAAGTCTTCCCACACAGAAAAATACCTATACTTAGCATTATTAACCCTCATATCACATAAGACATTTTCCAATACTCATGCAAACCCTTAGTCCTATATTTCTCTCAAGATTCAAGACTCAAACCCTCATCCGGATTTCAAGGTTCTCCTTCAAGCTTCAAGTCTTCATCTCCAATCTTCACGAAAAGTTTCGTCAAAGCTAAGTTATGTAGGTTTTAGCCATTGGGTCCTTCAACCATGGTACCCTAATCTCCTTTTAACTGAATTTGAATAATTTAAAGTTGATTTTACTAATGGGATTACTAGTATGAACATGACTATGAACTATGTTAAAGCTATGTAAAGTTGTGACAGTTTTGCTATATTTTGAGCTATAAATCTTGGATATATTGTAAATTTTGATGAGGGGTTTTGATGTATATGGCTTGAAGGTATTACAAGGTATCGATTGATGGTTTGTTATACGGACTTTATTAAAAAAATGCCACGCTCCACGTGTCACGAGATATATAATGGATTTTCTTTCATGATTTTATCTATAAATTGTATGGTTTTGTACCCCTATTACACACCCGCTAAGTATTTGATAAAATGTCCGGATATGGTGTCTTGAGGAATTGAAGGTCCAATGTATGTCTTATGAGTATAATGACTTTATAATAATGAAATGATTGTTTAGATGAGCTATATTTATGAGAATTATCTATATTATTCTAAGATGACCATGCTTTGATGAGGGGGTACCATGCCTTGACCACTATGATAAAAGGAATGATGTTCATTAAACAAATTGAGGGGTTGATACCTCATTAACCAAATTGAGGTATTGATACCTAACTAACCAAATTAAGGGGTTATACCTCATTAACCAAATTGAGGGTTTGATACCTCATTAACCAAATTGTGGGGTTGATACCTCAATCACCTCAGAGGTGGGTGGTGTATGTTAATAACTAATTAGCCAAAGGATGGTCTCTTTCTACTTATATCTTATGATTTTTATAAGTATGATTTTACTTCAAGCATCATTCATATATATAATATCGTTACTATGCTATCTATTATCTATGTTTATACATTTTGACCATGTTGCCTATCTATTACTGCATTGAATCCTACATACTTAGTACATAAATGTACTAATGCATGCTCTATGCCTACATGATGTTACCATATAGGAACCGATGCTCCATTTGGTCATCATCCTCCTCCACGGGGCTAGTGGCATCCATTCAAGCTAGTTGGTGAGTCCTCATGTCCGAGGGCAATATCTATGTTCTTATGCTATGTAATAAAGACTATCTTTCCTTTTTGGTATACTTTGACTATGAGGCTTAGCCCGATTGCTTGTCTTGGCCCCTGCTAAGTTCTATGTTAAAGGTGTTATCGGATAAGATATGTATTATGCTTGAGCTTTGACTCACTTTTGTTGTTCAAGCTATTTAAATATGAGTCTCTCTCTCTCATAGTCCTAATTTCCCCTTGTTTATGTTTATTATGATGAACTATCTAGCTTCCGCGACCAAGGATGTGCAATGATATGCTATGAGGCTTGTTTGGAGTTCCTTCTGGTTCTCTATTCGCCAGTCACGTCTAGGCCCTAGGCTTGGGTCGTGACAAATATGGTATCAGAGCACTAAGTTCATAGATCATCGGAGTCCAACTCACCACGTCGATTAGAGTCTTATTCCTGGTTGTGTTCTTCACCACAACTATGAGTAGGAGGCCATGAGACGTTTTAGGAAAATTTTTCCTTCTTCATGTCCTAAGTCGTGCTATATAGTTGGAGTGAGTTTTTCCCCTTAACGAGTGTTCTTTTCTATGCTGGATCATGTCTAACACTCGGGGAAGAAGGGCCCAAACTCCCGAGGAGTAACCTACCAATGGTGAGTTCTGGGATGCTCTCACAGTGCTTGCCCATGTTATGGCCAACCAAGTCAAAGGGGTCCAAGCCCCTCATGCTACTACCCGAGGATCTAGGGTAAGGGACTTCATAAGGATGAATCCTCCAGTGTTTTTACTATCATGGTGTCGGGCCAAGTGAAAAGGCAGAGTTGGCGGCATACCAACTCAAAGGGGTAGCCCGAATATGGTATGATCAATGGAAGGAAGAGAGGGGAAATGGTAATGTGGTTCTATGGGAGGAGTTCAAAGTAGGATTTCTAGAATAGGTGCTTCCCACTTGAGCTTAGGGAAACTAAATTGGTGGAGTTCATGAAATTGAAACAAGGTGCTATGACTGTGAGGGAATATGCCTTCAAGTTCACCCAACTTTCGAAGTATGCTCCTCACTTGGTGGCCGATCCTAGATCTAGGATGAATAAGTTTTTTATGGGAGTCTCCGACTTGGTGAGTGAAGAATGCCGATCCTCCTTGCTAATTAGTGACATGGACTTGTCTCGGTTGATAACTTATGCCGAGCAATTGGAGGAAGAAAAGATGAGGGGTAAAGAGGCCAAAAGAGCCCGTTTTGAAGGGAAGTTCCAAAGTCCCAAGGATATTAATGATGTTATGTGTCCAACATGTGGTAAGGTTCATAGAGGCCCATGCTTGAAAGGCACCAATGCTTGTACCATTGTGGTAAAGAGGGGCATAAGAGGAAGGATTGTCCTCATAATCAAGGTAAGGGTGAAGATATTTATCCTCAAGGTGGTTTCCTAAGGCACAATCGGTTCTATGCTCTATAAGAAAGGCGAAGGGAAAATGAGGCACCCAATGTTGCCATCAGTAAGTTAAAGTTTCCCTTGACTTGGATGTGTATGCATTGGTGGGTCCGATGTGTCACTATTTCTTCCATTGCTCTTATAGTTGCTAGTGGGTTCCTTGTGTGTCCCGAGTTGCTATATGGAATTATTGGTGTTTATTCCATTGGTAGTTCTATAGTTGATGAGTAAGGCTTTTGGGGCTTGTTTCATAATCTTATTGCTTTAAGTCTTGTCTTGTGGTTTGGTTGAATTAGGTGTGGTGGTTTTGATATTATACTTGAGGTGGATTAGTGGCATGTATGGTATGCCTTCACTATTTGTAGGGCCCGTTTTCGACTCCCTAATGAACCCGTCTTTGAGGTGGGGGGAAGGGGTTGACAAGTGGTAGCAAAAGAGGTAGGTTCATTCTTGTTTTAAGGTTCAATTGATCTCTAAGGGTTGCCCCATGTTCTTATTGCATAGAAGTCTTGTCTTATGATCTTGGATGAACTTAGCTTGATTGTTGGAGGTCTTGGGTTAGTTTGGGCTACTTGTATAGCATGTTTCAAATGAGTGTAGAACCTGTAAGGTTGTTATATGATGGTTGAGTATGGTCGATCTAATTGGTCAACTATAATGGGATATTCATTTCTCTAAGATTGATCTTTGGCTTGAGCTTTGTCCCCTAGTGAGCATTATTAGTATTGGTAGAGTAGTTTGGTTGATTCATGCATTGGCTATATTTATGGGTATCTAGAATAGGGTCTTAAAACACTACCTTGGTATTATTGCGGTGGTCCCTGGTAATGAAGTATTGATTTATTTATAGCTTGTGAATTATTTGGGAGTAGTATTGCAAGTATTGGAGGATAAGAGGTTGTTTTCTAGATATGATAGGTGTGCATTGTAGATAGCAAGAAGGTGGTCAGAATTCTTTAAGGATTACGGTATGAGTGTGCATTAGTTTCTCTGGTAGGGATAGTGTTTTGGTTGATGCTCTAAGTAGTCTAGTGTGTGTATATAATGGTGGCTAGGAAGAGACTAGTGAGGTCCATCGATTGGTTATATTGGAAGTTAGGTTAAGGGAAGTGGAGAATAGTAGTATAGTGTTCTTGGTGGTTCCAATCTTCTTTGGTTGAGAAGGTCTAGATTAATCAAGGCCTTGATTCTGTCTTATTAGAGTTGGAAGTTTTGGGTGGAAAGATAGTAGAGTGGAGGTTATCTCCCAAGGGGGAGATGGTGGTTCGTGGCAACAAGTGGAATAGATGTGGTTAAGGTTGACAAATGAGTTATGGTTGTGATATCCTTCTAGAGTGTAGAAGAAGTTTGTAAGGTTGTATATGGATGAGATTTGCCTAGGGATATGATTATGGTTTGTTCGGTTCTCCATGTTTCTGGGTTGAGGAGATGTGTTGGTGACTCTAGTGCTATAGAACTCTTTGAAGTTGTGGGTAAGGTGGAGGATAAGTTGGGTTAGAGAGAGGTCCCGGTGGAGGTGTCGGATGGATGAGTAGAGAAGTTGATTGATGAGGATGTAGTGTTCGCCAAGGCCCTTTGGAAGAGTTGACTATTCGTATGTGTTTCTCGGGGATCCGATGCGAGCATGGAGAAACAATATCCGTATTTCTTTCATTCTATTCAAACTTATGATGACTTATCATGTCCCTTTTCTATGATTCCAATTCTTGTATTTCAACCCCTATGTCATTGCATGCACTCATGTTTATGTTGACAAGTTCATGACGATTTTGACACTTAAATTGAGGTTTTGAAAATGGTGTTTTAAAAGTGTATTGTTGCATTCTTCTTGGGGCTGATCTCTTTATGATTACTCTTCTCTTGTAGTTTCTTTTACATTCAGGGACAAATGTTTCCAAGGGGGAGATATTGAAACGACCCCAAAAAGTGCCCGAAAATGTGCTTTGGAAGTGCCCAAAATTTTAAATTCCATATATCTCACAATACGTTCACTATTTCAAAAAATCGACTTCATATTCTTGTTTAGGGGGTCAAATTTAGGGGGAAAGGGGTTTAACCCCGATTTTAGAGCAACCATAGTGAATTTCAAAATTTCAAAGTTTGACAAAACAGTGTTGATCCGCATTTGGGGCGCGACACACCCTAGTGTATTTTTTGTCCAGTTTTTAATTTTTGGTCCAAGACTTGTAAGTCTTGGGCCTAAGCCTTCTCACATGAGAAAACACCTATACTTAGCATTATTTTACCCTCATATCACCCAACACATTTCCCAATACTCACTCAGACACTTAGTACTATATTTCTCTCAAGATTCAAGACTCAAACCCTCGTTCGGATTACAAGGTTCTCCTTCAAGCTTCAAGTCTCCATCTCCAATCTTCACCAAGAGTTTCCTCAAAGCTAAGGTATGTAGGTTTTAGCCATTGGGTCCTCCTACCCATGACCCCCTAATCTCCTTTTAACTCAATTTGGATGATTTAAAGTTGATTTTACTAATGGGTTTATTAGTATGAACATGACTATGAACTATGTTAAAGCTATGTAAAGTTGTGACAGTTTTACTATGTTTTGATCTATAAATCTTTGATCTACTGTAAGATTTGATTAGGGATTTTGATGTGTATGTCTTGAAAGGGTTGCAAGGCGTTGATTGATGTTTTTATAATGGATTTTATTGCATGATTTCACCTATAAATTGCATGGTTTTTTACCCCCATTACACACCTGCCAAGTATTTGATAAAAGGGATGTTGTTCATTAACCAAATTGAGGGGTTGATACCTCATTAAGCAAATTGAGGGGTTGATACCTCATTATCCAAATTGAGGGGATGATACCTTATTAACCAAATTGTGGGGTTGATACCTCAATCGCCTTAGAGGTGGGTGGTGTATGTTAATAACCAATTAGCCAAAGGATGGTCTCTTTCAACTTACATATTATGATTTATATAAGCATGATTTTACTTCAAGAATCATTCATACATGTCATATTGTTACTATGCTATCCATTATCTATGTTTATACATTTTGATTATGTTGCCTATCTATTGCTGCATTGCATCCTACATGCTTAGTACATTCAAACGTACTAATGCATATTTTATGCCTAATGATGTTATCATGTAAGAACCGGTGCTCCATTTGGTCATCATCCTTCTCGACGTGGCTAGTGGTGAATCCTTATGTCTAAGGGAAATATCTATGTTTTTATGCTATGTAATAAAGACTACCTTTCCTTTTTGGTATACTTTGACTATGAGGGTGAGCCCAGTTGCTTGTCTTGGGCCCCCCTAATTTCTATGTTAGAGGTGTTGTTGGACAGGTATGTATTATCCTTGAGCTTTGACTCACTTATGTTATTCAAGCTATTTAAATATGAGTCTCTCTCCCATAGTATCAATTTTCCCTTGTTTATGTTTCTTATGATGAACTATCTAGCTTCCGCGACTAAGGATGTGTGATGATATGCTATGAGGCTTGTTTGGGGTTCCTTCGGGTTCTCTATTCACTGGTCATGTCTAGGTCCTAGGCTTGGATAGTGAAAAGAAGGCGGAGTTGGCAGCTTACCAACTCAAGGGGGTGGCCCAAATATGGTACACTTAATGGAAGAAGGAGAAGGGGAACAATAATGTGATTTTACAGGAGGATTTAAAGCTAGCTTTCCTCAATTGGTTCTTTCCTCTTGAGCTTGAGGAAGCAAAATTGGTCGATTTCATGATCTTGAAGCAAGGATCTATGAGTGTGAAGGAGTATTCCCTCAAGTTCAACTAACTCTCAAAATATACTCCACAATTGGTTTCCGACTTGAGGTCTAGAATGAATACGTTTGTGATGGGTGTATCTGATTTAGTGATTGAAGAATGTCATACTTCTAATGTTTATTAGTGACTTGGATTTGTCCCGCTTGATGACTTATGCCTAACAATTGGAGGGGGAGAAATTGAGGAAGAGAAGGGGTCATGAGGCCAAGAGGGCCGGTTTTGATGGCAAGTTCCAAAATCACAAAGGTGGCTAGTTTCATCAATGCCAATGATCTTCTCATGCTCCTAGTAGGAGATTTGCCAATTACTACCCAAGGCCTCAAGAGGGTGGTGGTTTGATGCCTAGACTCATATGTCCAAAACAGGGTAAGGGTCATTGTGGCCCATGCTTCAGGGATACCAATACTTGTTTTGGTTGTGGGGAAGTAGGCCACAAGATGATTGATTGTCCATGAAATCACAACAAGGGTAAGGATGTTCGTCCTCAAGGCCTGGGTACTAAATCGATTCCTTTGGATAGAGGAGGCCAACAAGTTTGTACACCAAGGCACAATCGGTTTTATGCTCTACATGGGAGGCAAGGGGTTGATGAGGTCCCCGATGTCATCACCGGTATGTTAAAAGTATTTGATTTTGATGTGTATGTGTTTATAGACCTTAGTGACACTCTTTCTTTTGTTACTCCTCTTATTGGCAAGAAGTTTCATGTTGAGCTGGAATTGTTGTGTAAGCCTTATGAGGTGCCACTCCCATTGGTGCATCTATTGTTACTAGAAAGGTCTATATGAATTGTCCCGTTTGCATCTTGAATAAAATATTACCTTGTGATCTTGTTGAGTTAGATATGGTTGAATTTGATATCATTCTTGGGATGGATTAGTTGCATGCATATTATGCCTTTATTGATTGTCAAACTCGTAAGGTCAAATTCTAATTTACAAATGAACCATCCTTGAGTGGGAGAGTCATGATGTGGTGTTAAAGGGTAGGTTTATCTCTTGCATTAAGGCCCAAAAGTTGTGAGGGTTAGGGATATTGAGTCCAAAGTCCTTCTTGTAGAGTCAGCTCTAGTGGTTAACGAGTTCCTTGATGTCTTTTCAAATGACCTTCTCGATGTTCCCCCTGAAAGGGAAATAAATTTTGGTATAGACCTCCTTCCCAATACTTAATCCATTTCTATTCCCCCTTACCGTGTGACCCCGGCGAAGTTAAAGGAGTTGAATGAGCAATTGAGGGACTTGTTAGAGAAGGGTTTTATTAGTCCTACACAATCACCTTGGGGTGCACCGGTGTTGGTTGTGCAGAGGAAGGATGGGTCACCGGTGTACAGAGGAAGGATGGGTCTCTTCGGATGTGTATTGACTACCGGCAATTTAATAGGGTCACCATAAAGAATAAGTATCCTCTACCAAGAATTGATTATTTTTTTGACCAACTTTAAGGGGCTAGCCACTTCTCTAAAATTTATCTTCGGTCCAAGTATCGTCAAGCGAAGGTGAGGGAGTGTGACATTCCCAAGCCAACCTTCTGGACTAGGTATGGGCATTATGAATTTGTTGTTATATCTTTTGGATTGACCAATGCACCGGCTATCTTCATGGATCTTATGAATAGTGTCTTTAAACCCTGCCTTGATTTGTTTTTTGTGGTTTTCATTGATGATATCTTGATCGACTCTCCTAGTAAGGAGGAGCATGTGGGTCATTTGAAGGTAGTATTGCAAAGATTAAGGGAAGACAAGTATGCTAAATATTAGAAGTGTGAATTTTAGTTGAATGACGTTGCCTTTCTAGGTCATGTGGTGTCAGGGGATGCTATTAAGGTGGATCCTAAAAAGACAGATGTGATTAGAAATTGACCTAGACCATTGACTCCATCGGACATTAGAAGCTTCTTAGGCTTAGCAAGTTACTACGGAAGTTTGTGAATGGGTTCTCTTCTATTGCTTCTCCATGACTAAGTTGACCCAAAAGAAAGCTAAGTTTGTGTGGATCGAGGAGTGTGAAAAGAGTTTCCAAACCTTGAAGGATAAGCTTGTCTCCGCTCCTATCTTGTCTCTACCGGAAGGGTTAGAAGGGTTTGTTGTGTATTGTGATGCCTACTAGATTAGTTTGAGTTGTGTTTTGATGCAAAATGATAAGGTAATAGCCTATGCTTTTAGGAAACTCAACGTGCATGAAAATAATTATCCTACTTATGATCTTGAATTGACCGCCATTATTTTTGCCTTGAAAATTTGCATCATTATTTGTATTGTGTGCATGTTGATGTGCTCACCGATCATAAGAGTCTCCAATATGTGTTCACTCAAAATGATCTCAACTTGAGGCAACGAAGGTCGTTAGAGCTTCTTAAAGATTATGATATGAGTGTGCATTATCATCCTGGTAAGGCTAATGTTATGGCAGATGCTTTGAGTAGGGTGTCTATGAGTAGCGTAGCTCATGTTGATGGTAGGGGAAAAGAGGTGGCTAGGGAGGTCTACCGGTTGGCTAGATTGGGGGTTAGATTGGAAGAGGTTGATAATGGTGGTAATATGGTTATTGATGGTTCAAAATCTTCCTTAGTTGATATTGTAAAAGCAAAGCAAGATCTTGATCCCTCCTTGTTAGAATTGAAGGCATTGGTGAGAGAGGGCAAGGTTAAGGTTTTCTCCCGAGGGGGAGATAGTGCCCTTAGGTACCAAGGTAAGTTGTGTGTGCCTTGTGCTAATGATTTAAGAAATATGATTCTTCATGAGGCTCATAATTCTTCTAATTCTATCCACCGCTGTTCTACCAAGATGTATAGAGATTTGAGAGATTTTTTGGTGGGGTGATATGAAGAAAGACATTGTCAAATTTGTATCCGGTTGTCATAGTTGCCAACAAGTCAAACCGAACACCATAGGTCGGGTGGCTAAACCCAAGACTAGAGATTCCTACTTGGAAGTGGGAGGAAATTAACATGTATTTTGTGGTTTGGTTGCCTAATACTAGAAAGGGTTTTGATTCTATTTGGGTTGTAGTTGATAGAATGACAATGTCGGCTTATTTCCTACTGGTTAAGACTACTTATAGGGACGAAGACTATGCTAAATTGTACATTCATGAGTTTGTGAGATTGCATGTGCCTTTGTCCATCATATCAAATCGTGATGTTCAATTCACATCACATTTTTGGGGGTCCTTCCAAAGAGGTCTTGGAACCAAGGTAAAGCTTAGTACGACCTTTCACCCTCAAACGGATGGCCAAGCTGAAAGAACTATCCAAACTCTTGAGGATATGCTTAGGGCTCGTATTTTAGAGTTAAAGGGTAGTTGGAATGATCATCTTCCATTGATTAAATTTGCTTATAACAATATCTATCATTCTAGCATTGGTATGGCTCCTTTTGAGGCCCTCAACAGTAGACATTGTAGATCACTGGTTGGGTGGTTTCAAGTGGAAGAAATGGCTTTGTTGGTTCCGAATGTGGTTATAGAGGCTATAGAGAAGGCCAGGTTGATTAGAGAAAGGTTTAAAACAACCCAAAGTCATCAAAATTCCTATACCGATGTGAAGAGAAAAGAGCTTGAATTGAAAGTCAGTGATTGGGTCTACTTGAATGTGTCACCCATGAAGGGTGTGGTTTATTTTGGTAAGAAGTGTAAACTAAGTCCAAGATTTATGGGTCCTTATAGGGTGTTTAGGTGGATTGGTAAGGTGGCCTATAAGTTGAAATTGCCTACTAAAATGGATTTGGTTCATCCAGTGTTTAATATATCCATGTTGAGGAGATATGTGGGTGATCCAAATGCTATTGTCCCATTGGATGATGTGGGTGTTGTTGAAGACAACTTGACTTATGAAGAAGTTCTAATAGAGATCTTGGATAGACAAGTGAAGAGCTTGAGGAACAAGGATGTTGTTTCCATTGTCCTTTGGAGGAGTCAACAAGTTGAAAGTGCTACATGGGAGGCCGAAGCGGACATACAAAAGCGATACCCCTATCTTTTCCATTCTACTCAAGCCTAAGGTACAAATTCTAAGTCTTCTATGTGATTTCATGTCTCATGTTTTATCCCCTATGTCATTTGCATGCATTCATGTTTATATTGACAAAGTTCATGGTGATTTTAACACTTATGTTGAGATTTTTGAAAATGGTATTTAAGTGTATTGTTGCATTCTTGCTGGGGTTGATTTCTTCATGATTAATCTTCTTATATATCTTTCTTTGACATTTGAGGACGAATGTTCCCAATGGGGAGATATTTAAACGACCCCAAAAAGTTCCCAAAAATGTGCCTTGAAAGTGCCCAGAATTGTAATTTCTATATATCTCAAAATTCCTACATGATATCGAAAATCCGGCTTCATATTCTTGATCAGGGGGAAAATTGAGTGGAAAATGGGTATAACGCTAATTTTAGAGCAATCGAATCAGAATATTAACTTCCCAAAAATCGAATTCCAATGAGGTTTTCGTGCCCCAAGCGTGATGCACCTTGGGCGCGCCTCAGTTTTTTTTTGTGCCGGTTATTTTATTTCGGTCCAAGACTTTTGGGTCTTGGACCTAAGTTTTTTCATGCGTGACTATACCTATACTTAGTCATATTTTACTTTCATATCATACAAAACATACCCAAATACTTCCTCAAACACTTAGAAAAATATTTCGCCCCAAATTTCAAGTCCCAAAACTATCTGAATATTAAGAATTTCACTCAAGCTTCAAGTCTCCATTTTCAATCTTCATCAAGTAATTATCCAAAGCTAAGGTATGTGGGTTTCAACCATTGGGTCCTTTCACCCATGGTGCCCAAGCTTCCTTTTTACTTAAATTACATGTTTCTAAGTTGATTTTACTTATAGGTCTTCTCTTATGAATTTGACCATGAACTATATTGGGTATTGTAAAAGTGTGATTGTTTATGCATGTTTTGAGCTATGAATCTTATATCTATCTTGAGATTTGATGAAGGGTTTTTTTGATGTATATTACATGAGGGTATTAATAAGTGTTGGTGGGTGTTCTTACATTGAATTTACTTACATGATTTCACTCTTGAATTAGATAGTTTTACACTAGCATTACGCACCTACCAAGTGGTTGATGAAATATCAGGTGAATGTATCATGAGTTGTTAAAGGCCTAATGTTTGGCATTTGGGTTATGTGACTTCACGATGATGAAAAGGTGATATGAATATGTTGATTTCATGAGAAGTATCTATTGTGTTGTGAGTTGATCATAGCCAATTAAGGGGTGATGCCTCAATCACCTAGGATGGGGGTGGTAAGCCATCAACCAATTAAGGGGTTGGTACCTCAATCACCTAGGATGAGGGTGGTAAGCCATCAACCAATTGAGGGGTTGGTACCTCAATCGCCTAGGATGGGGGTAGTAAGCCATCAACCAATTTAGGGGTTGGTACCTCAATTACTTTGGATGGGAGTGGTAAGCCATCAACCAATTAAGGGGTTGGTACCTCAATCACTTCTAAGGGGTGGTCTACCTTAGATTCCAAGTACTAAGTTGCTTGGTCTATGATGATGGTCTATTCCTACACATGTAATAAGTTCTATATATAAGCATGATTACTTCAAGTATCATTCATGCATGTCATATTCTTATATGTTCATCTATTGCCTAATTATGCATTTTGACTATGTTGCCTATCTATTGTTGCATTGCATCCTACATACTTAGTATATTCAAATGTACTAACGCATGCTCTATACCTACATGATATTACCATGTAGGAACTGGAGCCCCACTTGATCATCCTCCTCTTCCACGTGGCTAGTGCTCCTCAACTTCGAGGACATACTTCTCTTGAATTATGCTATGTATAGACTCTCTTTTCTTTATGGTATGCTTGACTATGAGAGTGATCCTGGTCGCTTGTCTTATCCCCTACTAAGTTCTATGTTTAGAGGTATTGTTGGAAAAATTATGTAATTATGCTATGAGCCTTGACTTTCATTGATTCTATGATATTTTATGATATGAAAGATGTCCCTTAGCCCTGTGTTCCCTTATATACACTCTTTATTTGTTATTTAATTGCTTTTGCGACCAAGGATGTATGATGATGTGTTAAGAGGCTTGCTTGGGGTCCATTCAGGTTCCCCATGTGCCATGTCACGTCTAGGCCCTAGGCTTGGGTCATGATAGGAAACCCATCGACGAACATGTGATAGTAGCCTGCCAACTCCAAGAAACCCCTTATGTCAGTTGGACAGGTCGGTCTGGGCCGGTTCTTAACCATTTCAGTCTTCTGGGCATCTACTCGAATACCATCCCCTGAGACAACATAACCTAAAAAGGGTACTGACTTAAGCCAGAACCCACATTTTGAAAACTTTGCATATAATTCATGGTCTTTGACAGTTTGTAAAATCTCTTTAAGATGATTAGCATGCTCTTCTTTATCCTTAGAATATACCAGGATGTCATCAATAAATAATTATGAACATGTCAATATATGGTCTGAATATTTTGTTCATCAAGTCTATGAATGCTGCAGGTGTATTAGTCAACCCAAAGGACATAACCAAGTAACTCAAAATAGCTATATCTTGTGCTAAAGGCTATCTTTGGGATATCACATTCCCTCACTTCCAGCGGATGATAACCCGATCTGAGGTCTATTTTGGATAAGCAAGTGGCACCTTGAAGTTGGTCAAACAGATCATCTATCCTGGGGAGAGGATACTTATTCTTTATTGTGACCTTGTTCAGTTGTCGGTAATCTATACACATTCTGTGAGACCTACCTTTCTTACGCACGAATAGGACAGGAGCACCCCAAGTAGAAATACTAAGCCTTATGCGTTACGACCTAAGCCTAGGGCCTAGACATGACCGACGAATGGGGAACCCGAAGGAATCCCAAACAAGCCTCATAGCATATCATTACACATCCTTAGTTGCGGAAGCAATTAGAATGACAATGAGAGATAAATGTAAACAAGGGAAAATTGGGACTAATGATAAACTTTCATATCATAAACATCAAGAGTCAATAGAGTCAAGCTCATAGCATTGATACATAACATGTCCAACAACACCTCTAGTAAAGAGCTAGGGCCAAGACAAAGCAATCGGGATCACCCTCATAATCAATACATAAGTCAAAGAGAAAGAGAGTCTTAATACATAGCAATAGACCATTAGTAACATCTCCGCAATGGAGGACTCACCAAGAAGCTTGGTAGAAGTCGTACTAGCTACGTGGATGAGGATGATCAAGTGTTACACCGGTTCCTACATGGTGACATCATGCAGGCATAGAGTGTGCATTAGTACGTTTAAATGTACTAACTAAGTAGGATGCACTGCAACAAGATGTAGGTATCAAGGAAAAATGCAAGCAATGCATAGCATACTAACAATATGGCATGTATAAATGATGCTTGAAATAAAACCATGCTTATATTGATCATAATACGACTGTAAGGAGTGACCATTATAGTGAAATCCAAGGCCTACCACCCCCTGGTATAGGCGTATGAGATACGAACCCCTTCATGAGGTTGATGGAGTATAAACCCTCCACCGAGGTTGATGGAGTACAAACCCCCCACCGAGGTTGACAGAGTACAAACCCCCTATCAAGGTTGATGGGTGCCAACCCCCAACAAGGTTACCTGGCCTACCACCCCCCAATCTAGGAGACCAAGGTACCAACCCCTCAATAGGTTACCCGGGCCTACAACCCCCGAGCTAGGATTGATCATCCCCAACACTATATAGAGATAATATCATATATATATATATATATATATACACACTCCTTTCATCATCATACATATTCATTCCTTTTCTATCATCATACCATCATCCTTTCATCATCATATAGTCATTCATCTCATAAGACATACATTGAACTTTCAATTCCTCAAAAATCCATAACCGGACATTTTATCAAACACTTAGAGAATGTGTAATGCTAGTGTAAAATTATGCAATCCAAGAGTGAAATTATGCCAGAAAAATTAATGTAAATCCATCAATAGATACTTGCTAATACCCTCAAACAATACATATCAAGATCCTTCATCAATCCTCACCATAGACCTTAGATTCATGGCCCCAAACATAGTAAAACAATCACAATTTCACAAACCCCAACATAATGTGCAGTGATTTTAATAATAAATAAGACCCATGAGTAAATCAACTTTAAATAATTTCAGTTAAGAAAAGGAAGCTTGGGGATCATGGATGAAAGGAACCTATGAAAGAAACCCACGTACTTTAGTTTTGGAGATGAACTTGATGAAGATTGGAGATGGAGACTTGAAGCTTGAGAGGAAATCTTTAGATTCGGAGATGGTTTTGAGACTTGAGTTTAGGAGTAACATATTTGGCTAAGTGTTTTAATGAGTATTGGTGAATGTTTAGAATGCTATGAGGGTGAAAAATGGTTAAGTAGAGGCATTTTTACATTTGGGAACACTTAGGCCCAAGACTTAAAAGTCTTGGACCGAAGTCAAAACTAGGCAAAATTTAAAACTAGTGTGTGTCCTTGGCGCATCGCGCCAGGGGTGTGGAAAGATCTCTAGAATTTGCATTTTGAGAATTTTGAATTTTGATACAATTTCTCTAAAATCATTCGGGCACTTCCGAGGCATATTTTTGGGCATTTATTTTTAGGTCGTTTCATTATGGAACACTTCTCTAACAAGTCTTTAAATTGCTCTTCAACTCGTTCAGTTTAGCATGGGCCATCCTACTAGGTGGAATTGAGATAGGTTGGGTATCGGGGAGTACATCAATCCCAACGTCAATCTCCCTATCAGGAGGGACTCCAGGCAAATCCTCAGGAAACTCGTTTACAATCGGGACTGACTCTAGAGTAGGGGACTCAGCATCATCAGAATTATCTTGCATGAGATGGTAGATTCAACCTTTAGAGATTAGCTTTCTGGCTCTAAGATAGGAAATAAACTTGCCCTTCGGTGCAACTGAACTCCCCTTCCACTCTATGACTATTTCATTAGGAAATTGGAACTTAACCACTCAGCTTCTACAAATAATGGAGGCATAATAGGAGTGGAGTCAGTCCATACTAAGGATCACATCAAAGTCATGCATTTCTAACACTACCAAGTCAGCAAAGGTATCCCTATGATAGACAGATACTACACAATCCCCGTAAACCCTCTCAGCTAGAATAGACTCACTAATAGGAGTGGAAACAGAAAAGGGTTAAAAAAATACTCTGGAAGGATCTCAAATCTACCAGTCATATAAGGAGTCACAAAAGATAAAGTGGCATCCGAGTCAAGCAATGAATAACAATCAAAAGTAAAGACTTAAAGCATACCCGTAACAACATCTGGGGCCACCTCCTGATCATGATGATTACCCATCGCATAAAGACGATTTGTCCCACCTCCTATACTCGTAGTAGTACCCCTCTGATTACTACCACTTGGGGGTTTTGCGGAGGATTGTGCTTTACTATTTCCCTCACCCCATCTTCTCCTCGAGCACTCATTCTAGAAGTGACCAGTCTGTCCACATATGCAACAAGCATTTGTGGCCACACGGAACTCACCCAGATAAACTTTGTCATACTTGCCATACGGTGGCTTTCCCTTTGAACCTTGGGTCACACTGGAATGAGAGTTAGAACCCTGAGCCTTGAAATTCTGGTGACCGTAAGACTTCTGATCATACCCATTTTTCTAGACCGGCGCACTCGCTGTAGATGGTGCATAATTAGAAGACCTCTTCTGAAAGTAGGATTTATCACCCTTATTTTGTCTCTGTTGGCTAGGCTCAGGCCCTGCTGACTTAAGATTTCTTTCTTAGATGCTCTTTTCTATCTCTCTTTTTGTCTTCCTCGATTTGCTGGGTATATACCATGATCCTGGAGATATCCATACCGGGAATCAGCGATGCTTCTTTGCACTCCTTCTTTTCATGCCTGCACAAGCTAGACATGAACTTTCTCATCCTTGCCCTCATGTCTTAGACCATCTCAGGATCATATCTGGACAGCTTAATAAACTTGAGACTGTACTCCTTAATGGTCATCCCCTTTTGCTTTAAGTTCACGAACTCATCAACCTTCGCCTCCCTCAACTCTTACGGAAAATGTAGTTAAGGAACGCAGTCTCAAACTCATCCCACTCAGTAGGCTTAGCATCTTCACCTTGACTATACTCCCAATAATTCTACCAGACATTTGCAATATCTTCTAGCTGATAGGAGGCAATCTCAACTCCTTCAACCTCATTAGCATGCATGGCCCTCAAAACCTTCCACATCTCATTGATGAAGTTCTGCAAGTCCTCCTCATCACACTCAACTATCAACTCCTTCAACCTCATTAGTATGCATGGCCCTCAGAATTCATCACATTCAACTATCAACTTACTTCAATCAATGGGGAACATGGGAGAAAAATTTCATATTTTGGGTTAGCCTTACACACTTAGGATGAAGAACAACTTAAGCTTCTTCAAGGAATTGACCCCAAACCTTGATATCCTCAAGCTTTCTCTTCTTCCTCTCTCAAGAACTCTCACTTAGAAGCTAGGAAAATAGATTTTGAAACCCTTAATTCAAAGAAAACGACCCTAATACTTGTTTATTAAAATTTGGAGGGGTTGGGAAATATCTAGAATGCCCCTCACGAATTAGGAGAAAAGTTTCATCTTGGAAATACCTAGTCCACATAGCGGACTGGGCGCGCTATAGTGTATTTTTCTCAGAAAATTTTCCGAATGAGTTTTCCCCCCTCTCATCGAAAAACGCAGAAAAAATGCAAGTCAGGGTCCGTGCCCAGGACGCGTCGCAGCCCTAACGCGTACTCTCACTGGTTCGGATTTAATTACAAAACATTATCTTTGGACTCGGTCACTCTAAAATTCAACCGAGACCTTTTCTCTACTCAATCCGTGTTGATCGCAAATTCGGTCTTGGATTTTTCATTGGAGTTTGGGAAGACGCATTATGAGCACTATTCCATTTAGGGGTATTTTGATTATTTTATAGCGCATCACAGTAATAGTAATACTAATAATAGTTATAGCAATAGTAATAGTAATAGTACTATAATAATAGTAATAATAATAATAATAATAATAATAGTAATAGTAGTAGTAGTAGTAGTAGTAGTAGTAGTAGCAGCAGCAGCAGCAGCAGCAGTAGTAGTAGTTGTAGTAGTAGTAGTAGTAGTAGTAGTAATAATAATAGTAATAGTAATAATAAAATAGTAATAATAATGGTAATAGTAATTATAGTAGTAATAGTAATAGTAATAATAGTACAACAACAACATACCCAGTGGAATCCCATATGGTCTGGGAGGGTAGAATGTACTCAGATCTTACTACTACCTCACGAGGTAGATAGGTCGTTTCCTAGGAACCCTCGTCTCAAAAACCCATAAGCAGAATAAACTAGATATGAAAAAAAGGTGAAGGAAAAGAAAAGGAAATATAAAGGAAGACTAACACATGATAGTGTGTAAATACAATAAAATCAACATAAACATGACTGATAAAGACAATAAAGGATATAAAACACGACTAATCCCACTACCCTACTACTAATCCATCTAACCTTACCAACCTATTAGTCTGCTACTCTAATTCGCAACCTCTACTCCTTTCTATCCGACGTCATGTCCTCAGTGAGATCAACTTTCACCATTTCTTGTCTGATCACCTCCCCCAATACTTCTTCGGTCTACCTCTACTTCTACATGTAACTCCTAAATCCAACCCCTCGCACCTCCTAATAGGAGCATCGGTGCTCCTTCTCTACACATGTCCAAACCATTGGAGTCTCGCTTCCCTCATATTATCAGCCGCAGGAGCCACCGCTAGCTTTTTCCGAATAGTCTTATTCCTAATCTTATTACTCTTGGTATGACCACACATCCATCTTAACGTCCTCATTTCAGTGACCTGCGTCTTCTGAGCATGTGCACTTTTGATTGGCTAACACTCCACCCCATACATCAACAATGGTCTAACCACCATTTTGTAAAACTTACCTTTGTTTTAGGTGGTATCTTCTTATCACACAATACTCTAGAGGCAAGCCTCTATTTTGTCCATGCTACCCCAATACAATGCATGATATCATCATTGATATCCCCACTACTTTTGATGATGGACCTAAGATACTTAAAGTTTTTTGTCTTGTGGATAGGTTGAGTGGAAAGCCTCACATCTATGTTTGTTTAATCCCTTGCAACACTGGATTTACACTCCACAAGTATTTTGTTTTGGTCCTACTCAGTTTGAACCCTTTGGACTCCAAGGTGTGTCTCCAACCCTCCAACCTATCATTAACTTTAGTCCGAGTCTCATCAATAGTACTATGTCATCTGTAAATATCATACATCATGAAACCTCCTCTTGGATAGATCGCATTAGTTCATCCATCACCAAGGAAAACAGAAAAGGGCTTAACAAAAATCCTTGATGGAGTCCCATCTCAACAAGAAAATACTCAGAGTCTCCTCCCACCGTTCTTACCCGAGTTTTGACTCTCTCATGCGTATACTTTATCACCCTAATATATACTACTGGAACACCTTTCACATCTAGACACCTCCATAGGATACCCCTCATAACTTTGTCATAGGCCTTCTTGAGATTAATGAACACCATATGAAGGTCCTTTTTTCTTTCCCTATATTTCTCTACTAATCTCTGAACAAGATGAATCGCTTCAGTAGTCAACTGCCCTGGCATAAATCCAACTTGATTCTCTAAAATAGACACTACTTTTCTCACCCTTATCTCCGCCACTCTCTCCAAGACCTTTATAGTGTAACTTAACAACTTGATACCCATGTAATTGTTACAATTTTGAATGTACCCCTTGTTGTTGTACAATTGAACCAATGAACTACTCCTCTATTCATCATCCATCTTAGTAGTCTTCATAATAGTATTGAACATTCTAGTCAACCACTCTATGTCATCCTTGACCATGTTCTTCCAAAAATCTACCAGAATCTCATCGGGTCCGATCGCCTCCCTCTCTTCATCCTACTAATAGCCCTTCTAACCTCCTCAACTCTAAACCGCCTGCAATAACCAAAATCTCGATAACTTTCGAAGTGTGTCAACTTACCTAGCGCAATACCCCTATCTCATTTTTTGTTTAAGAGTTTATGAAAGTAAGTTGGCAAAGTAAGCTTGCCAACTTAGCTTAATGGAAGTCTCATCCACCAACACCTCACCCTCCTCATCCTTTGTGCACTTCACTTGGTCTAGGTCGCGAGCTTTTCTTTCTCTCTCTTTAGAGAGCCTATACAATATTTTGTCCCCACCTTCATCACTTAGTTCCTCATATAGGTGCTCAAATGCAGCTGTCTTAGCACTCGTCACTGCCATCTTCGCTTCAGTCTTAGTCCTCTTATAGGTATCCTTAAGCCTTCACTTTTATCCTCATCCCTACACTCCAACCACTTCGTGTAAGAAATCTTCTTAGCTTTCACTTTGCGTTGAACTTCGTCATTCTACCACAATCACCCTGACGTTCCAAAGGTCCCTCTCGAAACCCTTAGTACCTCGGTAGCTACCTTTCTAATGCAACCAGTAGTAGTATCCCATATATTTTTCACATTTCCACCACTACTCCAAGCCTCTAAATTTCTCAACCTTTCTTATATTTATTGAGAAAGGGTAGGAGTCAGGCCTCCCCATCTAATCCTCAGTTGGGCATGAATAGCCTTCTTCTTCTTTTCTCTCTTAATCTCTAAATCCATCACTAGAAGTGTATGTTGAGTGAATATTTTTTCTCGGAATAACCTTGTGATTCTTACAAAGGCTATGTTGATATCTCATCTTGATCAACCCATCACTATCGAAGACTCCAGATCTACTCTAGTTTACCACTTCGTCATCTCCCCCTTAGCTCTCAAAGTCCTCTCTCTAAATTTGGGAATCAATTTCCTCTACTAGGTTGTAAGGATGTACCTCAGTTAGTCAAGGAATCACTGCCCATAAGAATATCTTAAACTCTTTTATTATCTATAGTTGCATACATATAACTAGCCATGCAGACTCTTTTCAATGATATCACTCTTAGCTCCTTCCTGCCTCTATCGAAATCTCTCTATATTTACTATTCTTATGAAGTATATAACTACTTCCCATAAATCTTACAATCTAACCTCTTCTTTTTGCTTGCAAACTCCCAGCTTCTATGCCCCCATAAACTCACTTGTATAAGGCTTAAACTATTATGAAAAACTCATCATCATTCATCCATAAGCCCCAACCAACTTTGCTACTTGCGACGATAAAGATTACCTGCATCAGCCTACTCCACATCGTCTACTCAAATATACTGTCTAGATTCCTATAGCAATCATAAGTTAGAGCTTCACACATATTTACACAACCATGGATACGTATCTCCAACCTCTTCTTATCTATTGAGCTATCCTCATCCCACCTATCTTACCTAAGGGGAACTTGTACCTTGCCCATAGCATCACTTTCTCACAAATCAACATCTTCATCTCGAACATACACTATGGCAAACCTCTTGGAGTAAATCTCCAACTCAGACTACCACTCTCTTGATGATATCTCCTCTTTAACATTACTCAAAATTCAAGCTCAGGGTCTAGCACTAACATGTGCATCTATCACATACCTCTTTAATGCTAACTTACAGCTACTAGGTAAAAATTTAGGGAAAGTAAGACCATTAAAATCTCATAGCGGGTATTCAATCATCACATCCCTTCCTCATAACTCGGTTCCACTCACCTATTCAATCATATCTCCTTATCCGACTAAGCTCAAAACTCGATAAGTCTCATGAACTCTCACTTAAAAATCATAAGGCTAATTTAGATATATCACGTTGTAAGCACTCTTTTTCCTATTCAACATCCGCACTTCACCCTCAACAGTATGAATACTATAACACCTCAACATAAACTTCCTTCTAGTTTAAGCATGCTCTACCATATTCTAACAATAACTCTTCCTCTATACCTCATCATGAAAATCATGGGATACTTACGACTCTTTCATCAAACTTATGGTAATCGACTTATCACCCCATTACATATCTAGTGGATACCTAACCTTAACTTCAAGCCTCAATCTACTATCAGTCTCACTATCTCGTCCTTTTCTTCATCAACTCTTCTTAGAAGTATGATCACAATTGTGTAAATGTCACGAATTAGAAGAGATTTTTCCATAGAGTTTAACTCTATCGCACGAATCAGAGTATGAAAGAAGGGAAACTTTTCCTAATGTCCTATAACCTCCTGCTTATGAAGTGTGTTGCACAACACACCCTTAAACAAGATTCTACTAGACACGACTTTATAGATTCCCTAGGACACTTGGACTTTGTGCTTTAATACCAAGTTTATCACGTTTGGAGTCTACACCCTAAACGTGACTGGCACTCGAAAACCATTTATGGCCCCAAGGGAACCGCTTGTCCTGGCTAACTTACTCAACGGAAGAAATTAATAACGTAATGAACTAGAAAGGGCTCAAAATCATGAACTTAAAGCTATAATAGTAATATATACAACTTAACTCAAAATATTTCAAACAATTTCAAAGAAATAACTTGAAATAATATCTTTCTAGTCTATGAAGCCTCTAAAGTACTGACTCTGAACAAGGCATCGGAGTAGGCTCATGGGTACCTCAACTAAACAAATACAAGAAATAAAGGCTCCCGAGTTCCTCTAGATGCAAAGAGGTCTCGCCGATTGCTGATGGGAACTGTCTCACTGAATATCTGCCAACATGAATACCCAAATCTGCATCATTTTATGATGCAGCGGCAAAGGCATTAGTACGTGAAATATACGTATGTAAGATGGACAAAAAGTAGTAAGGATAGGATACTCACTTTGAAACTAAACTTTGAGATAACTTAATAGATGAAAGTATATCTTGTAGGTAAAAAGATACATTTTTAAATTCGTTTCAAGGTGCAACTTAATATAAAAGAAATACTTACCTTAATGCATTCATGAGAACAAAAAAATATATAAAAATATAATACTCAAATACTTAGATCTACAAGCAACTCAATTTATCATGCAACATAATAGAGAGAAATACTTGGACAAAGATATGATAAATCTCGGTATGTTCTAATCGACAACCACTACTATGAGCTTAGTTATGATACAACGTCTTGCCCCCACTGCCAGAGCCATCTCATACTTTGTTGGGGTAAGGAACGAAAACTAGGATAGTGAATCCATCTCAAAACTGGGTCATCTCAGTGGAAAGTGAGGAGTTGTACCTTGGTACAATCCTATCCTACACTGGCTACATAGTTTATGAGTTCAAGTTATTATTATTACTCTCGCTCATATCAGTGCTCAATACTACTCCCAAAACAACTTTTATAATGCTCATAACTTAAAGAGTAAGAGTTCTGAAAATATATCTTTGATCATTCTGAAAATATATCTTCTTTAATCTTTCGGGACTCATCCCAACTTAGCTTTTCTTAACTTTTCTCATCTTGACTCTCTTCTTTGACTGAAAATGGTATCATTACAAGTATCTCAAAACATAAATGCATTATCCAGCTATCATGCAAATACAAAACTTTAAATACTTCTTACACTTACTCAAACTGTAAATTTTCTAACTTTTCATGAAATAGACATAGGGTTCTCATAGTTCCAATCATAGTTGTAAATCTTGCCTCAATATCTTAATTCAATAATAAAATAAACAAGATTCATGATCCTTATCAAGAAAATATGCATGAATAGTATTTTGATGGAATTCACTAGTAATAGAGGAGACCTTGATGTCAACTCATAATTATGATCTTGGGTAAAAACTAGTAGTTACGGATACTAAAATAATAGTAGATTAACTTTTGGAGGGTCGTACATACCTTAGAGATTAGTTCTTGGAAGAATTGAAGAAGATTCTTGAGTTTTTGACTTGGAATCATTAGAGTTCTTGATGAAGAACCATGATTTTTGACAAAGAAGAATCAAGAATTCCTTTCTTGGAATTCTTGAATTCATTTCTTGAAACCCTAAGTTATGATTTAAGATTCTATTAGAGATTCATGTATGGTTGAGGAAAGTCGAGTTGGGTAGATTGAAATCTATGAAGAATAACTTATCTTGAGGATGAATCTTGAAAGCAAATCCTAACTTGATGACATTCTTGATTATTCTTGAGCGTTCATATTTAAGAGTGAAGGAGAGGGTTTTTAATTATGAAAACTAATGTTGAGTGCACTTTGGGACCTATAATAGACCTCAAAAGGTTTTGTGATAAAAATACCCTCAAAATAAAAAGGAAAAAAATGTCATTACTTATCCAATAAGGGTCCATGTTCTATCCGTGACGCGCTCTAGGCGCGGACCTTTAGACAACTCTGCACTCCTTTACTAAAATGGTAATAATTTTCTTCTCCGAACTCTGGTTAATGCAAAATTGGATTCCTTGGAAAGTTAATTCGAATATCTTCGATTTGATATATTATAGGCCACCTAACTCATTATACTTTAGGAGATATGGTCATTTGAAATTGACCCTTCTATCGACTTGTACAAAAACTTAGTTGCTAGAAATTCTTTGGATTTGGCTTAATGTAAAAGATCTCTTATACTCGTTTATTGACTTAGGAGAGGTCGAGGAATGACCAAAATGCCCTTTTCAAATTAATAAAATAAAATTTGATCTCAAAATACCATGTTCACGATGCACCTGGGGCGTGGACATGTGTATTTCGCGAATTTCTCATAATATGATTTTTCTAAGAAGTTTAAGAAAAATTTCAAGTGTAGGTCCGCGCCTCAGGTGCGTCGCGCCCTGGGTGCGTACTCAGACTGTCCAGGATTTAATTATGAAAAATTATTTTCAAACTCGGTTGCTCTAAAATCGGGTCAAGACCAATTTCCTACTCCATTTTCGTGTTGATCACAAATCCGGTCTCGGGTTCTCCTTTGGAGTTTGGGAAGGCATGTTATGCGTATGATTCCATTCTATAAGTATTTTGCAAATTTCGCAGGGTATTACAACAACAACAACAACAACAACAACAACAACAACAACAACAACAACAAAAATAATAATAATAACAATAATA
>JAABOM020059154.1:0-13121 GCA_011800125.2 Solanum clarkiae
CCGAATTAACATATGCGATATCTGCACATCGCGGCACCGTTGTAGACTTATTTTGGAAATTGAAATTTTGGAATCTTAAAATTGTGATTCGATTGCTCTAAAATTAGGGTTAGACCCTTTCCTCCCTAATTTTTATACCATGAATAAGAATATGAAGTCGGATTATTAATACTGCACACGAAGTTTGAGATATATGGAATTTAAAATTTCGGGCATTCTAAGGCACATTTTTGGGCACTTTTTGGGGTCGTTTCAAACAACTCTCTATCAAAACTCTCTTATTGAGGCATTGGATAAGATGCCAGGGTATGCAAAGTACATGAAGGACCTGGTTACTCAGAAGCACACCACGAGCCAAGAGCTTTCCTAAAAGCTTCAGCATTGCGATGATATTGCGACGAAGTCCTTACTCCAGAAGAGAGAAGATCCCAGTCTTTTTACCATACCCTACACCATTGGAGATGTGGAGATTTCAAGGGCACTCTGTGACTTAAGTGCCAGCATTAATCTGATGCCCCTTGTAGTCTACAAGAAGCTAGGTTTAGGAGCCCCAACTCTAACGAATATGTGGTTGTTGATGGCTGATCGTATTATGACGAAGCCTATGGGGATACTATACGACGCACTGTATAAAGTTGAGAAGTTCATATTCTCTGTAAAATTTATGATCCTGGATTGCGAGGTTGATTTTGAAGTCCATATCATCTTAGGGAGGCCTTTTTTAGCCACTCGATGTACATCAATGGATATGGAGAAGGGCCAACTCAAGTTCAAATTTGGTAAAGATGAGGGTGTGTTCAAAAGTTATCAACAGAGAAAGAAAGAAAATGGCTTAAGGGTGGTGTTTGTTATTGAGACAGTTGATAATACTGAACCAGAAGTACCACTTGATGAGAGATTGGGTGTTTACATGTTAGAAACAGTATTGATGAACTTTGACAGTGATGGCATCCTAGATTACGAGGAGACAAAGAATGCTATGGGGGTGTCTTATGGCTCTAGGTGCCAAACCAAGCTAGAGAGAGAATCAGGAGTCACCGCACATAAAGCCATCCATAGAAGAACCTCCAGTATTTGAGTTGAAGGTCTTTCTTGCACATCTAAGATATGCATTTTTGGGTGCCAACACCACTTTGCCAGTTGTAGTTGCTGCGGATTTGAATGATGAGCAGGCAAGCACCCTTGTCATGGTGCTTAAATAGTTTAAGAACGACATTGGATAGGCGATTGCAAATATCATTGGTATCCCTCCCATGTTATGTACACACAAAATCCAATAGGTCAATGACAATAAGCCAAGTATTGAGCATAAATGGAACCTCAACCCCCCTATGCAAGAGGTTGTATGCAAGGAGATCATCAAATGGTTGGATGCAGGAGTGATCTATCTGATTGCCGTAAATTAATGGGTGAGTCTAGTTCAGTGCATTCCAAATAAATGTCATATCACAGTGGTGCCAAATGCCAACAACAACGAGTTGATCCAAATACTGCTAGTCACTGGATGGAAGAGGGTACGGATTATATTAAATTTAATGCGTCAAGTGAAAAAAATCAGTTCCCTATGCCATTTATACACCAAATGTTAGAATGACTATCTTGAAAGAGTTAGTATTGCTTCTTTGATGGATATTCAGGCTATTATCATAACAGAATTGCTCTAGAGGATTAGGAAAAGATGACATGTAGATGCCTCTATGGTATCTTCATATTCAAGAGGATGCCATTTGGATTGTGTAATGCCCAAGCGACATTGCAGAGATGCATGATGTCTGTCTTCTCAAAAATGGTAAAGGACATGATTGAAATCTTCATAGATGACTTTATTGTGGTTGGAGACTCAATTGAGTACTGCTTGAAGTACTTTCATACAATATTGCAAAGATGTAAGGAAAGCTATCTAGTGTTGAATTGGCAAATGTGTCACTTTACAGTGAAGGATGCCATTGTGTTGAGGCACAACATATATAGCAAAGGGATCGAGGTGATCAAGCTAATGTAGAGGTGATTGAGAAGCTTCCCCCACCATCTTAGTTAATGGTGAGAGGTGCTTCCTAAGGCAGGATTCTACTGGAGGTTCATAAATGACTACTATAAAATAGCACACCCCTTGGGCAAGTTGCTGCAAAAGGATGCTAAGTTTGTGTTTGATAATATGTGCATTAAAGCCTATGAAGAATTGAAGAAGAGGTTGATTTTATCGCCAATCATTGTAGCTCCAAACTGGTCCAAGCCCTTTGATATTATGTGTGATGCAAATGGGGTTACGCTAGGTGTAGTATTGGGATAGTGCCAAGAGAAGATACTACATCTCATATACTATGCAAGCAAAGCCCTAAATGCAACGAAGAAGAATTACATTGTCACCAAGCAGGAACTACTCATGGTAGTAATCTCATACTATAGATTCAGGTCATATCTATTGGGGGCCAAAGTGGTAGTGCGCAAAGACAACTCTGCACTAACATACTCTATGGCAAAGAAGGATGCAAAATCAAGATTGATGAGGTGGGTACTTCTCCTTCAAGAATTCAACTTTGATGTCATCGACAAAAAAGGGAAAGAAAATCAAGTCACAGATCACCTTTCAAGATTAGAAGATGTGCAATACAAAAGTTTAATGATGGAGAAGAGATCAATGATTCTTTTCTAAATGAGAGAGTGTTAGTAGCATACCATGACAATACCATGGCTTGTAGACTATGCAAACTACTTGGTAAGTGAATCGTGCTGCCCGATCTGAACACACATCAGCATCAAAAGTTCATGTTTGATGTGAGGAAATTCTTTTGGGAAGACCCATACTAGTTTCATGTATGTACATATGGGATTATTCATTGTGTTCCTGAGATTGAGATGATAAGCATCTTTGAGGCATGTCACTCATCATTAGTAGGTAGGCATCATAGTGGAGTTCGGACAGACGACAAGATCTTACAGTGTGGGTATTACTAGCTCACCATCCACCAAGATGCCTATGACTATGCCAAAGCTTGTGAAAGGTGCCAAAGAAAAGGTGGTGTTTCCCGCAATCATGAGCTCCTTTTAAAACCCCATTATGGTGATTGCGTTATTGATATGTGAGGGATAGTTTTATAGGACCTTTTGTTAACTAACATGGAAAAAAGTACATCGTAGTCATTGTGGATTATATATCGAAGTTGGTTGAGGTCATGGCTCTACCTAACAATAAGGGCAAAAATGTCATAACATTTTTGAATAAGAACATTTTCTTAAGGTTCGGCACCCCTCGAGTAATCATTAGTGGTAGAGGTTCCCCCTTCTGCAATAGGCTCTTTAAGGTCTTTTGAAAAGTATGGGGTGAAACATTGGGTGGCGACTCCTTACCATCATCAGACAAGTGGGTAGGTAGAGGTGTCTAATATGAAAATTAAATAGATTCTCTCCAAGACTGTTAATGCAAACCAGACTGGTCGCGGAAGATGGATGACGCATTATGGGCATACAGGACAATATTCAAGACCCCTATAGGCATGTCTCCCTACAAACTTGTCTTTGGGAAGGTATGTCATTTACCTATGGAACTTGTGCATAAAGCAATATGAGCACTGAATAAGTTGAACGTAGATTAGAATAATGTAGCAAACATTAAGCTAAGCCAACTCAATGAGGTTGATGAGTTTTGATTGAAGGTGCATGAGAATCCAACATTCTACAAATAAATTATGAAGCTACAATATGATCATTGCATAGAGAATCGTCAGTTCGCACTGGGGCACTTGGTGTTGCTGCTATACAATTCAAGATTAAAGTTGTTCACTAGGAAGCTCAAATCCAGATGGTTGGGACCCTTTCGAGTAGCACGTGTCTTTGGTCATGGGACTGTGGAGTTAGAGAGAAGAAATGGAGGAACTTTCAAGGTAAATGGACAAAGATTCGTGCCATACCTTAGAAATGTGGAAGAATAAAAACTGTGGAAGAATGGGATCATGAGGAAGTCTAAGTACTCAAGCAAACTATGTCGTACTGCAACAATAAATCAGGCCCTGCTTGGAAGGAAACCCAAGGTAGATACTGGCGCTTAGGCACCTAGGTATGATTTTCGACTTCTTCTACTTTGGTTTTCTTTGATTACGTGCATTGGCAACAATGCACCTCTCTTTCGATGGGCTAGGGTAGTTATGGACCTCAGTGAAGTCTGAATAGCTTGGGTCCACAACTACCCCAATTTTTGATCATGAGATTTTCTTGCCTGTGTTCTTTTCCCCTATAGATATTTACTTTATGTTGAACTAGTATATTTAGGATGTTTAGGTAGTATTTCTAGCATATAGTACTGATACCTTAGGCATATAACATGTTTTTGTGTTTTGTTTGAAAAAAAAGATACCCACCAAAATTTTGATTAGCTAGTTTAGATAGCAACCATGCATGTTTAGGTGTGTTGACAATGTTTATTCTAATAAGCGAGGATAAATTAAGATAAAAAGTATGATTTGAGAGTCTTTTGTTGATAAAGTAGTCAGTGGCATGTTAGTGTGAGCTTTGAATGGCTAAATTAATGTGTTATGTGCTAATTTCGAAATTGCCCTGTTACTCTAAGTTAGACTGTAGATTAATTGGACAATGAGAGGATCTTAGGCCATTTTTCTTAATAGCCCACTTAGCCTAAGTGACCAACCAAAATTGCAGTATATCCCTTTTTCCTAATGTGTGAGCCTAATATATAACTTTGCTTTGCAAACACCTGATTAATCTAGCCTTTCTAATTATAAAATCCCAAAATTGGCCCTGGTCCTTCATTGAACATTGTGAACTTTGACTGAGACAAAAAGCCTAAGTTGAGGGTGTCTACCAAAAGTGGCTCTGGTTCTGAGGATGGATATTATGCACCTCAAATCTAGCTAAAAACCTAAGTTCAGCATGGTTGGTGTAAGGATGAAACACAAAAATAAGGGGGAAGTTGGTGATAGAGAGAAAAAGTGAAAAATCATGTACTGGGTCCAAGAAAAAGAAGTGATGCCTTTGTTCTGAGGTAAAAAGAAAAATGAAGTGTAAAATCAAGGCAATAAACTGAAAAATGAAAAGAAAGCACCCAGAAAATTAAAGCTTGAAATAGAAAGAATGGAGGATGAGATGAAAATAACAGAGTTGGTAGTGCAACGGTGCAGGAAACACAGTGTCAAGTAGGGCCTTTAGTCACTATGTTCTCAAAATACCATACCAAAACCTTCTGAGCCTACGTTACAAGCCTAGAAAGCCCTAAAGTGATCCTAATCCAAGTAGTTGAAAGTCCTAATAAGGAATATAGGGGTAAGCCTATGGTATTATGCATGATACATGAATATCTTTTATGAGAGTGAGCGATTTTGCATGGTCCCAAGGTTATGCATGAAAATATCATTAAGTGTCAAGATATAAGACTTCTTTCTGTGAGGGAACTTGCATTGCATTATCATTAGACTTATTCACTGATTGTGGATTGTTGATAGAACCTCACTTATCACAGTTGTGTTGTCACATGCACTAGTCTGTACTAGTTTGCTAGATGGCTATCTATTCTGTTTTGAAAAAGTGGTATGAGTATCTGAGTTTGAGATTGATTTGATGTATTCCATTGGGTTGAGGTCTATGTGTAACTGTATTACTTATATAGACCGAGTTTGTTGCTTGAGGACAAGAAACAATTTTAAGTTGAGGGTGTTGATGTGCTGTCAAAATATAACACTTTTGATGCTTAAAACTTAAAATTTTTTGTGTTCTCAATATGACGTTAGTTGGTTTTGATGTGTTTTTCTATTATATTTTCAGGATTCTGGGGTTGGCCTTGAGTTTTGGAAGAAAGTACAAAAGTTGTTGATTTTGAGGCAGTACAAGACCCTTATAGGCTGTAGATCACTCTATGGATTGTAAAGTGGGTTTTGTGGGAAATTCTAGTGAGGGGCTAGATTTTTGAAGTTGATTCTACGAACATGCAAACGGGTCGTGGAATGATTTTTGTGTCGTGATAAATGGTTCGTGCCCTGAGGATCATAGATGAAGAATTTCTAAAGATTCATTAGACGAAACCCCCATACGGGTCGTAAACCACTTTATGAGTCATAGAGGGGGTGTCATAGACTTGAAGACCAGTTTTCCAGCAGCACTGTACGATACCTCAATTATGGGTCATTGAATACAATATGTCCCATAAACCTATTCGTGAGGCTTGCCGACCTAGCTATCCTATTATGTTTAGGACTTATATTTTATATATTATAAATAGGTTTTTAGGTTATTTTTCATAAGTTTATGTAGAGTGTAAAAAAAACATGACAATTAGTAGGGGAAAATAGTGAGATAACATTAGAGAGTTTTGAGAACACTTGTACTTGGATTTCATCTTTAATCTTGTGATTCTCTTTAACGTTGGATTGACTTATTCTTAATTCAATTGTGTAAGTGTTCTAATATGCTATTCCAATTCATAGGTATTGCATCTACACAAATCATGAGTAGCTAAATCCACAACTAGGGTTGTGAAAACCACGAAGAACTAACAAGGTAAAATCACATAATTCATAATTCTTGGAAAGTGTACATGCATGCATTTATTTTATTCTCTTTGCTTTGCAGGTTTTCTAATGGTTGCCAATATTAGAACCTACCTAGTGTTACTGACTAGATATAAGAGATTAATTAATAGGATTCAATTGATGTGTTCTCATGCAATCAACCGAACTGGGCCAAAGGGAGGTTTTACTAGGACTAATAGGTAAAGGTTAGTAATGCACACTATGGAGATAGGCCAGGTCACATAGTGATATTAATCTCTCGCCTACACCAAAGGATTTGGTGAACTTTACTTACCGTCCTGTATGCTACATACTAGAAACGAATTAGGTTATTCGGTGATACTAAGTTAGGGAATCATGGGGAACACAATATTCTAGTTTCTCTCCATATTTATTTCATTCTTGTGTTAGTTAGGTTTATTTTTCATTTACAAGAAAATAGGTATTTAATGAGGTGATATTCCATCGCCAAAAGTATAAAAGTCAATAATGACCGATAAAAATTATGTCGTCACCGAACATTAAAAGCTCTACCGTTAAAAGTTAACGACTAGATAAAATTCGATCGTTAAAAAATCTTTAACGACGACAAAAATCCAATCGTTATACCTCTTTTCAACAAAAAAAAATCTTTGCTAATTAATATTATAGTTATTTAAAAGAAAAGGCAAGCCCGGTGCACTTCCAGGGAAGGGCCCGACCACAAAGATCTATTGGATGTAATCTTACCTTGCCTTTTGCTAAAGGACATTACCAAGGTTTGAATCTGTGATCTTCTGGTCACATGACAACAACTTTATCAGTTACTCCAAGGCTCCCTTCAATTCTAGTTATTAAACCTTAATTATAATGAGAAATCAGATCAACAAAAGTGCATATATATATAGGCACACACACACACACACATAGAGATATGTCCACATATGAAACCACATAAATTGATTATATTCATGTTATATTTCATAGAGAACTCCAAAGAATGATATTACATAATGTTACAAAAATATAGACATACAAATTTTCTATGATATTATTTTTTTAACTCTTAGTAAATGAAAAATTAGAATATCTTTAAGCAATTTCTGAAAATGAAATGCATTCTTCCTGTGCTTCAAAAATTTTTCGTTCCTCATACTTGTTTACACTTTCTCTGAGAATGAGTTCTTCAAACTGCATGATCTATCAAAAGATAAGTATAAAAACTTCATGTAAGATTATTAATAACACTCCTAATAACTATTATCTTCTTTTTTCTTTTTCGCAAAACCAAAGATTAACTACAATGAAATATAAAATTTGTTTCTGTTCTCACAATCAAATAAAAAGAAAGTTGGGCTTTCTAGTTCTACATATAAAATTATTTGTTTTATATTTTGCATCTTAAGTAATTGACTTTTTGCATATTGCTTCATGGACAAACCCCCTCCCCCTCCCAAACTTCTTTTAGTTTCACTTTTTATACTAATAGTATTCGCCTAATATAAATAATTCAATATCATTAAAATATTATGAGATACAAATAATTATATCATCTTAAATTTTAAATAATAAAAAATCATGATTTTCTTAATATAGTAGTTGATTATATTTCCTGTAAAACATTTTAAATTTTCTATTTATAAAATTTCACTTTATACTTTTCTAACTTAAGCGAAAGATTTTTCATTTTATACACATGTTAGTTTCACAACCAATAGTAAAAAAATAAAAGTCGACACAATATATATTTTTTTATTAGAAGAAACATTATAACTGAATACTGATTCTTAAGTCTACCGATCAAGGTAATTTGCAGGTGGAGAAACATCTATCCTCTTGAAAAAATTACTTACTAGCAAATGTGTATAATTTTTCTACCTTAAATGAATATCATAAGCTCATAATTATATATTTAATATTATTATTTCTACTTTTAATTTTTTGTTTCATTACAATTTTTTTGTTTTGACCTACTTCATCTTGCATCTTTAAAAAGGTCAAGTAAAGATGAATAAATTGTCTCTCAAAATTAAAACATATATAGAAACTATATGAAAAACAAATATTTAAGTTAAAGAAAATTTTGTCACAAAGATTGTAATTAAATACTTTTATAATATTTTAAAATTTTATATAATTGACTATAATAGGAATGATGGATAGAGTTATTAGAAATAATATGTTACTATTTTTTCCTTTTATTAAATTTTTATAATTATGAAATAACCAAATTATAAAGGATGGAGGATTCTTATCTGAATGATGGAATGATTAATAAAATGTCACTTGTTAAACTTACAACATAATTTGGTCTGATCTCTTTGCACCCATATTAATTAAGAAATATTTTTACACTAACTAATATATTTTAACGACGGAATGTTATATTTTTTAATGATCAAATTTATTCCCTTGTTAATGTTGGATTAAGATTTGTCTTTACCGACTAAAAAAAATTTTAGTCACTATAAGTATATTTATAACGACTGCAAAAAACTTTTTTCGCTATAAGTATATTTATAACGATCGAAAAAAATTTGGTTACTATAAATGTATTTTTAATGACTAAATTCATTTTCATTCATTATGAAATGGTTATTAAAAGTATTTTTTCTTGTAGTTGCCACCCCCCTCCCCCGAGGAAGTAAGTCAGTTAATTATTCAAATTACTATAATTGAATTCTCTTGAGTCTACATATTCCCTTGGGTTCGACCCTAACCTTGGTTAGATTCAATTTCTTGACAACGACTGCTTTATCCTCAAAAAGGAGGTGTAACTTGCGCGACATCACCAATACTGATATTTTCAAATCATTCTTCCCTTCTCCTATATCAAACCTCTTTGGGTTCTCTATTCAAATCTTTAAGCTCAATGCCTTTGTATTTTTACATTTTTTTTTCTTTTTAGCTCATTATTTAGGCATCTAATCATTTTTCTCGCACACATGGCACATTTTTTGCTTTATCATGTATCACTAGCTTCCATTCCTATTTAGTGTGATTTTCCTTACACCAGCCACCCTCAACTTAGGCTTTTGGCCTGAGATGAGATGCACAATATCCCACCTATGAACCAAGGTCACTTTTGGTAGGCACCCTTATATAGGATTTTTGCCTGAGTGGAGATACACATTATTCAAGGAATGACCATGACTAAGTTTAGGTTTTCACATTTAATAAGTCTTAGTTACTTAGGTGTTTTCAAAGAAAAAGGTACATGTAAAGCTTAAATATTAGGACAAAGGGGTGCATCAAGCATTTGATTGGTTATTTAGGGTAAGTGGACTAATATGAACAACGGCCAAAGATCCTTTCCTAAGCATTTGTGTATTCTGAATGTGATGTTAGTAGGTTTGATCTGTTTTTATGTTTTTTTTTGCAGGATTACAAGGTCGGCACATTTTTTGGGTTAAGTGTACAAAATTTGCTAAAGCAGAGGGTTCACGAGATCTTTAACGGGCCGTAGAGAATTCTACAGGCCGTAGATATGGTTTTGTATACAATTCCAGTGAAGGGTGATTTTTCTAAAGTTAAGTGTACGAACATGCAGACAAGCCATAGAAGATTTTATGAGCCATAGACTTGGTGTCGCACCTGAGGATCAGAAAGTGGGGATTTTCTATAAAGTCATCAGACGAAATCCCCTACGGGCCGTAGAAATTTATACGGGACAAAGAAGCGTGTCATAGAAGTCAGTCCCAGATTTGAAGAAGCAGTCCACCAAAGCCCAATTACGGACCGTAAAACATTATACGACCCGTATAAGCTACTGTAGAATCTGCTGATCCAGTTATCCTAATTCATTTTTGTTTTGTATTTTAAAGATTATAACTAGATCTTTAGGCTACTTTTCAAGAGGGACATGACAGAACAGTAGAGAACAATAGACAGCTCGACTGCAACACTTGTAAAACTTTATTTTGTAATTTAATTTCAATCTTGTGATTCTTGGTAAAGAGTTTGGATTCCTTGTGCTTAATGGATGTGTGGGACTTCATGTCCCATTATCTCTAACAGGCAATGCAGTGCTTTGGCTATTAGAGCTCTCGTAGAGTTCAATCACCAGTTGGGCTGAGTTGTAGAAGCTCTTCTGCAGAGGTACTTCTTGCTATCGAAGAAGCTCAAGTTGAAAGATCAAATCAACAACTTAGAGAAACTTCTTGGTGACTCGATTAGTGCTAAATAGAAGCGATTTCCTAAGTGCTTGAGGAGTGTCCCAGACTACAACATTGTTGATGATGCCTTGGTGGAGATCTTCTACTATGCCCTAGACGAGAATAGTCGAGCATGTGCTGATACCATCATGGGGTCATGTTTTTAGATCAAGCATTTGCAAGGATTGATGAGAAGATGGAAAAGGTGGTTAAGATGAATCGTATATAGGGGTAAAGAGACAGGTCATCTACAAAAGGTTCATGTGCTATCATTATAGGTTCAAAGCGAGCTAATATAAATGAGGAGATAACGCAAGAGCTTGCACGAATCTATACTGGTATGGAGGTGATGATAAAGTAGAATCAAGAATGAGTTAATGTAGTTGTTCATCAGCCTCTGCGAGCACCCATGTACGAGGATCCCTACTATGAGGAGGACACTTGTTTCATTGCATATTAGATGAGTGTTTTCACACCAACGCCCAAGGGTCCAATCAAGACTATTGGCCCTAAGGTCAAGGAACCCAAGGTCAAAAATATAATAGAGATGGCGCATTTAGAGATAAATGTGGAGGTTACTATGGCAGGAATAGGGGCCACGACAGAGATACAGAGTTGGGTCACAGAGATGGCTACAAAAATGGTCCTTATATGCCACCGCACAATCATGATACTGGTGCTAGTAGTTCTAGAGTTGAGGATATGTTTGACCACATGCTGAAGAAGACTAAGACACAGGATGAGACCTTGAGAGGGATGAAATCTGACATCTCTAGCATAAATCAGAAAATCTAGTCTCATTCTGTTTCTGACAAACAAATTGAGCAACAGTTTGGTCAAGTGTCAACTCAACTCAACCATCTTGAAAGAGGTACACTGCCTAGCAACATAGTTTAGAACCAAAAGAATGAAGGGTAGTGCATGGCAGTAACAACTCATGGTGTCAATAGTACCATTGGTCCTCCTATGCTGGTAGATGATTAGGATGCTTAAGAGGAGATAGTTGAGGTCAAGTAGCTAATATTGGAGATGATCGTTTCAAGGATGCGGTGAGTATTGCTACAAAGGCCCTACAAAAACTGAAGCCCATTCCTAGACGTCCTCCTCTCTTCCCTCAAAGAATCAAAAAGAAGGAGGAGGGAAAGATAAAGCACTTTCTCTCCATGCTGAAACAACTCTCCATCAACAACCCTCTCATTGAGGCATTGGAGAAAATGCCAGGGTATGCAAAATTTATGAAAGACCTGGTTAGAAAGAAGCACACTGTGAGTCAGGAACCTAAGAGCATCAACACAGTAGTACAACTGCTACAAGGTCCTTGGTACAAACCAAAAAGATCTCGGCACTTTCGCCATACCCTACACTATTGGAGATGTTGTGTTCGCAAGGGCATTACGTGATCTTGGTCCTAGTATAAATATAATTCCCCTTGTGGTCTTCAAGAAGCTACGACTGGGAGCCCCTACTCCAATGAGCATATGGTTGTAATGGTCACATAGTGAAGAAGCCTGTGGGGGTACTTTATGATGTGCTTATTAAAGTGGATAAATTCATATTCCCTACAAACTTTGTGATCCTAGATTGCGAAGTCAACTTTGAAGTCCCAATCATCTTGGGAAGGCCCTTCCCAGCCACTGATTGAGCGTTATGTCACGACCCGAACCTAGGGCTCAGACGTGATATGGCAAATGGGAACCCAAAGGGATCGCAAACAAGCCCCGTAGCATATCATTACACATCCTTGGTTGTGGAACCAATTAAACAACAGCAAGAGAATATGAAATAAGGGTAAAGGGGCTAAGGCAATCTTTCATAACTTAAAAAAACATTCAAGAGTCAAGACAGTCAATCTCAAAGCATCATTACATTACATGTCCAACAACACCTCTAAACTTAGAACTGAGTGGAGGCTAAGACAACGTTCTGGGCTCATCCTCATAGATAAAAGCATAAAATAAAAGAAAAAGAGTCTTTGCATAACATAGATCAAAACATGTCATCCTCAGAGTTGAGGACTCACCAAACTTTCTTCGAAGATAGTACTAGCACATCGAGGAGGAAGATGATAAAGTGGAGCTCTGATTCCTGCATGGTAACATCATCTAGGCATAGAGTGTGTTAGTACATTTCAATGTACTAAGTATATAGGATCCAATGCAACAAGAGATTGGGAACCTAAGCAACATGCATACATATAGGCAATGGATGAGCATAGTAACAATATGGTACGCATGAATGATGCTTGTAGTAAAATATGTTTATATAGAACATATTACATTTGTAGGAAGAGAACAACAAAATAGAGAGCAAGGCCTACCACCCCCTTGGTGAGGCAATTGAGTTACAAATCCCCCAACATGGTTGCATGGGCCTACCACCCCCCGAGCGAGGCAATTGGGGTATAAACCTCCCAACATGGTTACAAGAGCCTACTATCCCCCCCCCCGAGCGAGGCAATTGAGGTACAAACCCC
>JAABOM020059155.1:0-13120 GCA_011800125.2 Solanum clarkiae
TTATTATTATTATTATTATTATTATTATTATTATTATTATTATTATTATTATTATCATCATCATCATCATCATCATCTAAGAATATAGTAGCCTAGGCTCTTTTTAAGGCTCAATTGTCCCACCAAATACTGCAATCTTCCTTATTGACTCTCCAAATGATGGTAAGTCCGTAGTATACAAATATAGGGTAGACAATAAGCCTATACATATATATGTAGATCACGCTCATTCTCGACCTACTACTTGTGGACAATAAACCGCCATGATTTGACCAATGTATTGTTGTCTAAAGGGAGTCAATTGACAACTATAGATTGCTCCTTTTTTATGTATATATTGAATTCTTTAACTTCTTCATGTTCAAAATATTTTGTATTCCCTTAGTGAATGAGAAGTGTACTAACTTGTGTCATCTCTTGTAGAAGGTTAAGAGTAGTATTGGATATGCTGCTGAGTCCTCAAAGAAAAATAAAAGCATTGAACCATCAGATAGGAGAATTTACATCTCAAGATTTTGATGACTATTGCCTATCAATTGGGATAAGAATTGAACATCCCATTGCTCATGTTCATACTCAAAAATCGCTTTGCAAAGTCATTTTTTAAGCGCCAACAATTAGTAGCAAGACCACTACTTATAAAGACGAAATTACCCAATACTATTTGGGGTCACACTTTCTTACATGTAGCGTACTTGTTCATCTCAGATCGACTAGTTATAATAAATACTCTCCATAACAATTAATATTTAGTCATGAGTCCAATATCATTCATCTATGAGTCTTTGGTTGTGTGGCATATGTACCTAGAGCACTGCCTCAACGTACTAAGATGGGCCCTCAATGAAGGTTGGGAATATATGTTGAGTTTGATTTAGCTTCTATCGATTCACTTACTTGAACCATTATCAGAAGACAATTTCACTGCTCAATTTGCAAATTGTCAATTTGATGAAATAACTTTCCCGCAATTAGGGGGAGAGAAGGACCCCAAAAGGGAAATTGCATGGAAGATGTCATTACTATCTCATTTTCATCCACATACCCATAAATATGAGCAGGAGGTCCAGAAGATCATCCACTTACAGATTTTAGCAAATCAAATACTACATGGATTTACTGATTTGAAACAAATAACTAGACCATATATCCCTACAGTGAATGTACCTATCCTGATTAATGTCCCATGGACCATCTACTAGTGTTATAGCTTCTAAATCCCAAACACATTGTTAAATGTACAACATAAAGTGAGTTCATATACTCTAGTTACTATGCCACTTGGTGAGAGTTTAAGGTGTACAATAATGACAAACTAAGGAGTTCATATTAATCACTTTGAGATTCATTCAACCGGGGAGAATAAAAGGAGAAGGTTATTGAGTTCTTAATAACTATTTTTCTCTATAATGCGTTCTTATTTATTGTCCAGATGGAAGCATAGATCTAATATATCACTTTGCTTGCAATAGTTCCTACAAATTTATATCATCAATAGCTCAAGCAAGGTTATGTGATATCACAAGAGAGGAAGGGAGTGATACTTATCAGATTAACAAGAGGATTAGTCCTTAGCTATTGATGGATGTAGATCCAGATTTCTTTGCAACATCTCCTGACAAAAATAATGGTTTGTTGGCCTTTTAAGAATTTCAATTTTGATGGTGGTATTAGTCTTATTTATGAGTGTCAACCCATCAAAGGATAGATCTAAGGAAGGGAACTTCACCTGAGAAAGTTGACTCGAATGATAAAAAAGAATCATATTTTAAAGACTAGAAGTTAGCCTTTGCTTGCCATACTCAAATGGTTTCATCATGATAGTTGTATGATCTCCATCATCTCCATCGGTATCTCCGACGTTGTCACTGCTGGAGCTTTTACAAGATTCTTGTGTCACTTCGGCTACTATTTTAGGATTTGTTTTTGTTTCCCATTTTATTTTTCATTTTTCTTTTTTGTCTTTTACTGAACTTTGTTAAATTATATCAATATAAAAGTCAACAAAGGAATTCACTGCAGTTAAAGTCTCTATTAAATCAGATAAAACATGTCTTATCACCTCTTCAAAATACAACTCAAAGTAAATCGTAACCTACATCATAGCACTCATTCTAATCACGGATTCAATAATTACCTCAAGACTAACTACTGCCTCACTTTTTTTGTGAAATATATAATTAGCAACACTTCTTCTACCTTATTTTACAGTTCCTCTTTAACATAAAACATTACAAAGAACTCTCAGTTTATGGTGTTCTTATTTTTACCTTCTAGGGCATCAAGATCATTGCATAACCTTTTATCTTAACATATTTAAATTCTCTTCTATCACAACATAGTTGACTTAATTAACAAACTTCTCACCTTCCTCCTCCTCCTACAACAACAAAGTAGTGAAAACTCATAAAGTAGGGCTTGGGGAGGGTAGAGTATACGTAAACCTTACTACTATCTCACGAAGATAGAGAGGTTATTTTCGATAGTCCCTCAGCTCAAATGTATCCGCCCCGAGTAAAAGAAGAAAAATAATATATATAATAATCGCTAAAATGAAGAGTAATGTCAATTCTACAAGAAAAAAATAAAAGTAGCAAAATAATAAAAGTTCAATAATAATGCTAACATAATAGCAGAACTTATCATATGATAAACCTAAAACCGTCACAAGGCAAGATAATATTTTATCCCAACTAACCTTTTACCCTAATATGTAACATCCACTCCTTTTTATCTAAATCATATTGTTGGTGATATGAAATTGTTCCATATCCTTTCTAATCACCTCTCTCTAATACTTCTTCGGTCTATTCCTGCAGCTCTGCGTAACTCGTTAATCCAAGCTTTTGCACCTCCTAACTGGGCATTGAAGCACCTCCTCTACACATGTGCAAACTATCTCAATGTTGCTTTTCTCATCTTGTCTCTAGCATCTCTTATCTTCCACCTTCCCACTCCCACCCGAGTAGAAAAAATAGGAGGTGTATAGAATAATGTTTTATCCTCTGGCAATACAACATCAGTTGATACCAAATATTTCTCATGTTCAGTAGAATAACATCGATATCCCTTTTAAAGACGAGAATAGCTCAAAGAAAACACTTTAATGCCTTGGGATCCAACTTGGTAAATTGGACAACACCCTTGAAATACTAGCCATGTTTCTCTTGTTTACTAGATTATCAGCCTTTGAACAATCTTCATGTAATAATGATGTCACAAGTGTTGCTCCACTTTTTCAAAAGTTGATTGGCTATTTAAAAAAAAGAGACAAATATGGTTGATTGTTCAAGTGACTTGTCCCATTTAGGAACACGCAATATGCTGGTGAATCAGGCCAAGATACAGATCCGAGCCTTTTGTCTTACAATGAGAAAGAAGTGGAAAATAAGAAACAAACTTCACCTATCTTTAGTGCTCCAGTTGATTTAGAATCTGAAGCTAAGTCAATGTTTTTTAATGACTTCCATAATGAGCTCCCGGAACTGAGAAGTACCATAAAGACAATTGCAACATATTTTTATTACTTTCTATTTGTTACCAGTTTGACATACAGAAAATAAATAATCTTTGTTATCTCTCACAGATTCAACTAGCAAATGGAGCAACACTCCATGACCTAGTTACTGCATGAAGTTTCACATAAATATTTTTATGGATTTTTTAATTTACTGGACTATTTGGTTTCCACTAAGACAAGAAAAGCAGAAACAAGAACCCATGAAAGACTTTGAACTTTATGAATTCTAAGCCTACTTAGGAATTATAAGGCACAGGTACTGATATAACTGATGGGAACTTATAGTTAGACCTATTGAATTAATTGTATTAACCTTTCTAAATATAACCATGGTATTGCTCCATCTAAATTGAATAATTACATATACCTTCTAAATCTAACCATGTTTATGAAATCTCCATTTTCTTATTTGAAAAAAAAAACACGGATACATTTCATTAAATAGCCAAACATAAAGGACTCAGAAACTTATGAATAATTTTTCCATTTGAATGAAATGAAAAAAATGAACTTTGTCTAGATTGTGGAATGTTTAGGAAGTCAAAACAAAATCAAATTGATTTAAAAATTGAAATTAACAGTCTCAGTACAAAAAGATAAGGACACTCATTCCAGATACAAAACAAATGCTTTCTCCTTGAGCCATACTAGTTAGAATTAGCTATATGAATTCTCTATATTAATTATTTTCTCCAAAACTAATGTAAATTCAACTAAACTTTAAAGATGTATTAACTAGAGATTTCTATATAATTTTCTGTAAAGCCTTCTATCAAACATAATAAGAAATGAATTCAGCAAGATCACTAAATCTCTCTAATTTCAAAGTCCTATTTAATAAATACAGATTAAAAAAGGAAAAAAGGTTATATATACATGATCACAGGCATACGTACATGCATATTTAGTCCTATTGAAACCATGCATAAGAAAATATTGCAGCATTTGATTAAAATGGTATACCTGTGAAAAGAAGCACTGGTCAACACATAGAGTGAGAGTTACTTGTTTAATTATCACCAAAAGTAAATAAATAACTTAACTTCTAGCTATCCAGTCTATTGATCATTCTGAATTTTAAGAAATTCTAGAGGAATATGCATTTTGGCAAGGAAACATAATTTTTTTTGAAAAACAGAGGAAAAGATTGTTCTAAGGGTGCACACACGAGACATAATCAACAGGTCAACATAGCATATGGATTCTACAATCTCTTTGGTATGTACAAAATATTTACAACCATTTGAGAGCAAAAACAAGTAAATGATGGGTGACGTATATATAGTTATAAGATAGTAAGAGATAGTATATACAAGCATCAAAAAATAAGTTTAGAGGTCACCAAAAAGGCCCATAGCATCAACAGTGGTAGATTTGAGAAAAATCAACCAAGGATCGACTACCACAGCACCACTTCCTGCAAAATGATTAGATCTGGTAAGATGAAGGTTGATTGTGAGAAGACCAGTTGGGGTAATGAGAGAAAAACAAAAACTCACACAGCTATAGTCAAACAAAATGCGAATCTTTGCTAGTATTGGGTGGACCCATTCCATGGTGGAGCATCGCAATTGAAAAAAAGGAGGAATAAATCAACAACAAGAAAGAAAATGCTAGAAGGTGAGAAAGACGTACGTGAAAGCAAGATTGAGCAGAAGAACAACTATGAGGAGACATTGAGCAACCCATATCAGCAACCTTCCTCTGGAATTCATTACATATTCCGAGAAAGTGAACAGCCTTCTTTACGAAATGAGGAGACATTTTCTAGAGGGTTTGAATATTTAGGGTTCTCAAATTTTATTTTGGGCCATTGGGTTTGGGATGTACTTTGACCATTGTTTTTCAGTTAATAAAATGAGTTATCCGCCTAAAAATTAATTTTAAAAAAGAGAGAAAAAAGGATAGAATCCTTTGTTTACCTAAATCTAATGTAATACTTTCAAGTTTAGATTACTATTTCACTCATATATCCTTTCAAGTTTAGGAGACTTACAAGTTTCTCCATAGAGTAAGAGGATCAATAGGCCAAGATTCATATCAGCAGCTATCAAATATCGTCGCAAGATGGATGAATCCCAACGTTTCCACAACCAAGATATCCTTGGGAAGAAAACCCTAGACTATGGATAAGGATTGAAGAGGAGGAAAAACTAATGCACTAACGAGCTAATTAACACCCTTTATAAATGGACTCGATCCAATATATATTTCCAACATCTTATCTTGCCCTATTTATCTTTACTTTTAATAGTTTGAGAGAGGAAGATTGGTAAGGGCTAATTAAAATCTTATCATAGTTAATTTTTAATCATAGTTAAATTTTTTAGATGTTTTATAAATTGGATGACAAAATTTAATTTTGGGTTCTATATATTGATGCCGGAAACAGTCGCGCTATGTTTTTAAACATAGGGGTCAGGTTGCGTACATCCGACCTCCCCTTACCCCGCAATCTGCGGGAGCCTTTGAGGCACTGGGGTAATGTTGTTTTTGGTTCTATATATTGATGGCATGATAATTCTTTTTCCTTTTATTTTTTATTTATTTTAAATCACATCTTGGGAAAAGTTAGAATTTATTACTATAACTAGAATTACTTGAATAGATAAGAAATCATTTTAGACTTCATCTTAATACCTAAATCCTGTTCTAATTTAGTAAACTTAGGGACCATTTTGGGCATAATTTTCATATTTATGTGAAGTTAAAATTTTATTTGGACATTCAATTATGATTTTCTAAGTTGTATTTTTTCCAGCAAACATGAAAACCCAACGATTCGTGAAGATTACAAAAGTAGCCCCAACTTCATACTATCTTACTAGATGAGTAAACAATAGTTCGCACATGATATTCAAATATCAACATTGTTTTAATAATCACAATCGACATATTTCATTTAGAACAAATATTTGCAATCAGAATTTTTCAAATCCACATAATTACATAAAAATTCACTAGTCAATAAAGATAGTAACTAGTTATTCCATTCTAAGAATTGATGAGGTCATCCTATTTATAAGAAGTTTAGCAGTCAAGAATGTGTCGACCCACAAATAAAGAGGAAATTTAAATGACATAATAGTGTTCATCCATGCTCGATAATGTGCTTATGTTTTCATTATGAATCTCCAGTTTGTCCATGAGTATTTTCGCATGAAATATGTCTCACAAATATCAATATGAGTAATAAATTCAACTTTAGAAAATTCACCCCCTCCATCATATTGAAAATGTTTAATCCTCTTTGAAAATTGGTTTTCTACCTTTTTTTTGAAACTTAACAAATACTTCATTTCCAATGTATGTTATGTTCAGTTTTGAACCATTACCAATAACAATTTTCTTAGGACAATTATAAAATAGAAGGTTGAACAACTTACTTGTAGAATTTATCATATAGTGTTATCTTTATCCTTCACGTCCTATAAGTTTACTATAGGTAGGATTTCAGGAAGATCATTAAATGCTTGAGAAAATTAATTTCCATCAATAGAAACAATCAATGTGATTTTTTTAGAATAAATTTAACAAGGTGATTAGACTTCCTTACCTTTCTAAGAGTTCCTAGCTCATGCAATCAAAATATATGACCAATAGCTGGATGAAATGCTCCACAACCTTGGCTAAATGTTTGAGCTTTAAAAGTCATATTGTGATTTATTTGACTATCTTCCATCATATCATGGTTGTGTATCATATCATGCAGAGTTATCTAATTCTATTCAGCAAACAAATGTCTCTACAAAACCCAAACATCCCCATTTCTAGGGAAAATTTGTATAAAACATCTAGCCTCTTTCACCCACTTGATATTGAGGGAGAAAGAATGAAACTTCTTACTAATATGATACTTGACTATCCTAAAATCTCCACTAGTCTTGGGTAAGCATGAACCAACCCAATTAATTAAGCCTTGTTCAGAGTTGATTTTAAAGTTTAGCCAGGTAAATTTAGCCTTAAATGTCACTTTATATATCACTTCGTGAATCAGAGTATAATAGTGTGACATGTAATCATCGGTGTCATAAGCATCCCAAACTTAACTACCATCAAAAGATTTTTCCATTCTTTTCTCGTCAACATTATAGAAGTCAGAATTAGGAACAACCATTGACTTATAGGATTATGCTTCTCCTGTTTATTTAGAACATAAGCCTATAAGTCAATGACTGTTCTTGATTCTGACTTCTATAGTTTTGACAAGGTTAGAATGGAAAAATATTTTGATGGCAATCAATTCTGGGCTACTTATTACGCTGACGATTGCATACATCACAATTATGCTCTGATTCATAATGTGATATCTGCAAAGTAATTTAAAGTGAAGTGCAATTAGTTGAACTCCAAAAATAATTCTAAATTCAGCCCAATTAATTAGGTTGACCAGTGGAGATTTCAGGATAGGCAAGCATAATATCAATAAGATGCTCAGTTCTTTCTCCCACAAGGTCAAGTGGGTGAAAGAGACTAGAGGTGTTATCCAAATTCTCCACTAAAAGAAAGATGTTTTGGCTCTGCATAGGCATTGGTCTCTTAAATGAAATGAGCTAATTTTAGAGTATATCATATATAGCTAGAGCAATAGCTGACAAATCAAATTGCTGAAGCAGATAGTAGAAGCTGACAAACTTACCATGCTCAATATACTGTAAGAAATATTGGAAGTGCCCTGGAGTGTTGCGAAAGAGTTTAAGTTGTAAATAGAAAGAGGGAATGTGTCCCTATGTTACACCCCGACAGGGTACCCTTTGTGTGGCCAGAATTTGAAGAATTATTGTTGATTCCCTAAGAGAACCACCTATCCTCATAATCAAATCATTCTAAACAATGGAAGAATGCTCAAGAAAAGCTATCAATGTAGATAAATAAGTCAATTTCGATAATATTTTTCAATGAACAAAATTTGAAAAATAAATAATGATCGACTATCTCAATTCAATGTTTATGAAGACTCTATCTAATCTAGGAGATTCCAAGACAAGTCTTCCGCTACCTCAAAATGAAATACTTATAATACTAAATAAAAGAAAGAAAAAGGATCCTCGGGATACTAAGGAGGGCTCAACAAATCCGGAAACAAAGATTTTGGACTTCAATGATGCACTTGTTGAAGGCCCTTATCGCTTGTATCTACATCCTTAATGATGCAAGCCCAAATAGATGTCAGGACATTGAATATCCATGTATGTAATATGGCTTAGGAAGCAAGTCAGGCTCAGATGCGAATCAACAAAATCAACTCAACAATTAATGACTTAAGTCAGCAAAGGATGTAAGATTTGTAGAGTAAAACAATGCCCCTAAAAGTAAGTCTAGAATGCAATCAGTCAAATTAGTTATGCACAATTCGACAGTTTCTTTAACCGACTACCATTACATATGAGCTAGTAATTATACAATGTTTACATTGTCATGTCATAGCCATCCAATACTTTCCAAGGTAAGGATGATCAAACAAAGTTATTCCCTTTGTATTCAAAGAATAAAAACCAACAACAGTAAATATAGAAATCAAAATTATTAAACTAATCTAGTTCCACAGAATATTCTATGTCCTTAAGAAATTTAATCCCCTCACTGTATCCAAGGTTATGAACTATTTTCTCCCAGGATAAAATAGATTAACAACTATAGAATAGTGGTACCTCAGATATTTGAAGGTATCAGCGAACTCAAGAACCAACAATGGCTTTTAGAAGACACGAATTTTATTTTGTAAGAAAATTTATACAGAAGAAGAAGAGTTTTCCATAATAGCAAAAATGCGGAAGGGTTTCTACTTACAGGGAACAACAGGTGTGAATCCACCTATTCAGAGCAAACTCATCTGTTCAGTATAGGCATGGTACTCTTTGGGAACGATTGTGTCTATTCATACGAAATTTACGCATGAATTTTAAAATATAGTTAAACGAACTAAATGTGTGTTAATTAATAAATAATTTATGAATTAAAATAGTTCACAAAAAAGTATTAGAAAAAAGAAAATTTGAATTTGGATAAATAAATTTTGTCCAAAAAATTTATCAATCACTCACATAATTTGCCAAATCCGAAGCCGTAGTTGAAGCCGAGCAGAGTGAGTGACGACGACAACAGCGCGAGGGGTTCTCCTATACATGATTCTTTAAGAGTCATAATGAGTGTTTCCTCATACAAGGACAACACTTTTCCTCTATTTTTTAGATGAGGGAGAAATGACTATTCATCTCCCTTTACTTGATTACCCCCACATTTTCATTTATTCTTTCAACCTTCATTTCCTTTCAATTCTTCATTTCTCAATTCACACTTACTAGTTTAAACCCAAAAATCCCCCACATGAATGGAGAATGACCCTTATTTGAAACATATGTATGAAAAACATATGTGATCTATATGTAAGGATAAATTGCATCTCAATAAGTACGTTTCCTTTGAACTTTCCAGAGTGAACATATGTGGGATATACTCGATCAATTGGTATATGTGATATCCTTGAACCGTTGATCTTTATTGTACACCTAGATAACATAAGTCACATAACTATAAATGGTTGTTCTCATTATTTTGTTCGTTTTAGCCATGAACACTTCTTGCTTAGAGAGATGCCTTACCGGATTCTCCTTGAAGTGGCTTATACATCACACTTACATAGGTGATTTCTAAATGTGTAATCCTATAGATAATCTATTTGATATACTTTTTATCAAACTTAAAAACCATTAAAAGGTCATATTACCTTATCCTAGTTACTCAACATTGTCTCATCATGAGAATGGACTTAATCATAGTTTTTGACAATGTTGAACTATCATCAATGACTTTGTTTGGTCTCCCTGAAGCTAGTTCTTGGGATCTCTAGTCTTCTAGTTAGGGTTAACACCACGATGATTTGTCCTCAGCCATTGTTGCATTCTCTTTGATGATCTCTCAACTCCCTCTCTAGTTAGGCCTTTTCTAAGTGGATCCGACACATTATCCTTTGACTTTTCATAGTCAATTGTAATAATTTCACTAGAGAGAAGTTGTCTAATGGTATTGGGTCTTCGGCATATGTGACAATACTCATCGTTATACATGATGCTCCCATCCCTTCCTTTCACTACTTGAATATCACAATGTATTGTATATAGAAGTAATTGGTTTGGGAAAAAATGGAATATCTTCTATGGAATTTTGGAGCCATTCAGTTTCTTTACCAACCTTGTATTAGGCTATGAATTCAGCCTCCATTTTAGATCGAGCTATACATGTTTATTTGGTTGATTTCCATATTATTCCTCCACCTATAGTTAAAACATATCCACTTATCGATTTGGTTTCAGTTGACCCAATAATCCATTTTACATCACTATGTCCCTCAACCACTACTGGATACTTGCTATAATACAAAACAAAGTTTTGAGTATGCTCTAAATACCCCAAAACTCATTTAATTTCCATCCAACAATTTTGGTTGGGATTACTCGTATACCGAACTCAATTCACTTAGAACACAAGCTATGTTTGCTCGTGTACAGTTCATGATGTACGTAAAAATTCCCAACACTTTTATATAACCCGATTAATAAATACTTTCGCCTTTATTCTTGGCAAGATTAAGGTTTAAATCAGTTGGGGTTTTTACACTTTTGTAGTTTAGGTACTTGAATATTTATAGCGCCATTCTGATATAATGAGATTGAAACAATGCTAGACCTTGAGGAGTTTTGTGAATTTTAATTTCTAATATCAAATAAGCGACTCCTAGGTCTTTCGTATCAAACATACTAGCAAGCATAAGCTTTGTAGCATTTATGTTAGCAATGTCGTTACTCATTATTAACATATCATCCACATACAAGCAAACAATGAAAAGTTTATTTGGAGTTCTCTTACTGTAAACACAATTGCCACACTCATTAATTTTGAAACCATTTGACAACATTGTTTGGTCAAATTTTGCATTTCATTGTTTGGGTGCTTGTTTGAGTCCGTATAAAGACTTAACAAGTCCGCACAATTTCTTTTCATTTCCAGGAACTATGAACCCTTTGGGTTGCTCCATATAGATTTCTTCCTCCAAATCTCCATTTAAGAAGGCTGTCTTGATATCCATTTGATGAATTTCTAGATCGTACACTACAACTAATGCTATTAATATTTGAATTGACGTAATTCTCGCTACCAGTGAGTACATATAAAAGTAGTAAAGACCTTCACGTTGTCTAAATCCTTTAACAACAAGCCTCGTTTTGTACTTGTCAATACTTCCATCAACTTTCATTTTCCTTTCTAAAATCCATGTAGACCCTCGGTGTTTATTTCCAAGAGTAAGATCAACCAATTCTCAGGTATAATTATTCATTATGGATTCAGTCTCACTATTGACTGCCTCTTTCCAATATTTTGCTTCTGAAGAAGTCATACCTTTTTTAAAGGTTTGAGGCTTATTTTCTAATAAAAATGTTATAGAATTAGGTGCAAAGGAAGTAGAGGTCTTTTAACGTTTGCTACGCCTTAGATTTTCCTCATTATGATCACTTTCCTTTGCTTCTTCTTGAGGACATTTACTTCCTTCATTAGATGATTCATGTTCTATCCTATATGGATATATTGTTTTGAAGAATTTAACATTATCTGATTTAATTATTATATTAACATAAATGTCAGGATTTTCTGATCTTTAAACTAGAAATCGATATACTTACTATTCAGGGCATATCCTATGAACACAGAATCAACCGTCTTCGGTCCTAATTTTGTCCTTTTAGGTTTAGGAATCTAGACCTTAGCCAAACACCCCCACACTTTGAAGTATTCAAGGTTAGGTTTTCTCCTTTTTCAATTTTTCGTATGGAATATATTGTGTTTTACTATAGGAAGCTCGATTTAGTATATGATTAGCTGTAAGGATAGCTTCCCCCCACAAGTTCTGGGGCAAACCAAAACTAAATAACATGGTATTCATCATCTCATTAAGTGTTCAATTTTTTCTTTCAGCAATTCTATTAGATTGTAGTATGAAGGGGCTGTTTTTTGATGAATAATGCCATGTTTCAAATATATTTCTTCAAAAGAAGATTCATATTCTCCGCCCATATCACTCCTCATTTTTATCTTTTTGTTAAGTTGTGTTTCAATTTCACTTTTGCGTTTTTTGAATGCTTCGATTGCCTCATTCTTACTACTAAATAAATAAACATAGCAGTGTCATGTATAGTCTTCAGTAAAAGTTATGAAATACTTCTTTCCATCACGAGATAGTATTGACTTCATATCACAAATATCTTTGTGGATTAAGTCTAAGGAATTTGAATTCCTTTCAACAGACTTATAAGGATACTTAAAATACTTAGTTTTCATACATACTTGACATTTTGATTGTTTGTTTTCAAACTATAGCAATAGATTCAAATTACTCATTTCTCGCAAGGTTTTATATTTTACATGTCCTAAACGTGAATACCATATATCATTTGAATTAAGTAAATAAGAAGAAATCTAAACTTTATTATTTTCAACAATCATTATATTTAGTTTGAGCCAAAGATTCACTATTTTTTGGCCTTGGAGTATGATGGAATAAAGAAAAATGGCTCTTTAAACTATCTGCGCTTTTTTCATTTGTGA